>CM061230.1:187704-407704 GCA_030844895.1 Ambrosia x helenae | reverse complement strand
AATATGCGTAATAAATTCAGACTGATATTGACGTATTAAGAAGAGTCAATTCAACTTCTAAAAATATACATAATAAATTTAGACTGATATTAACGTATTAAGAACAGTCAATTCAAGGGGTGAAGATGATTATCTTTTTACCAGGGAATATAGTGGAGATTGAGATTAGCAACTTCATGACTTTTAATCATGTGGTTGTATCAGACTGATATGTATCAGACTGTTATTGCACGTTCAAAAAAAAAAAAAAAAAAAAAATCCTCGTATTGCCCTCGTATAGCCCAATATTTGAAATATCAGGCCCACATATTCCAAAAACCCTAAGTATGAAAAAATTAAAAAAGTTAACCCTATATGCCTCGTATAGCTTTATACGAGGCATATAAGTACGAGGTTGCAGATGTACTTGCCTTGGAGTCAGTGTTTCCAGCTTTTTGTACCTTATATTCATCGTATAGCTCTATACGATGTGTGACCAGGGTGTCAAATTAGATTCCTTGGGTGTCCAAATAGCCTAAGCCTTTTTTTATTATAAATCTTATATTATTATATTGTGGATGAAAATTGGTCGGGTATGAGTTGGGTACAGTGGCAGATATAGTGTATAAGTAGGGGTAGCACCCGCTACCCCTTCACTTTTATGGCTGCAATTTTTATTTATTTTTTTTACGTTTTTGTATTACATTACCCCTAGAAATTATGGAAACGTTAATCCTGAAATTTTGGTCTAGATCTGCCATTGGTTAGGTATGACTAATTAAAGTAAGAAACAGATAAAGCTAGTGAATTTACATTGTTATTCCGCCCCTCCTGTTTAGTTAGGTTTTTTTTTTAATGAATTTTACCTTTTGAAAAAGAAAAGAAAAACATATGAGCCTACATTGGGGTTGGTTATCGGTAGGGCTGTTTAAATCGCTCGCCGTTCGTGGCTCGTTCGGAAAATGCTTGAAAAATGCTCGCTCGATCTTTCGCTCGGTTGTAAATGAGCCAGTTGGTTCGGTTCGATTCGTAGACGAGCCAAGCACGAGCAAAGGTCCGCTCGGCTCGGTTCGACTCGAATAAATTTTTATTTATTTATTATATGTTTAATTATAAATATAGACACAAATTACAGATATATTTATAGCTTTATCCGTAACATTCTATTGGATTTCGCTTAAATATATGCAAACAAAATACAACTAGCCCACTTAATCTAATAAAAAAATTCATACTAAGTTTAATAGTAAAACCATAAGTCAAGAGGTGACAGTCTTGACTTCCTTATGTTGTTAGTCGTCCATCACTAATCGTCGTTTGATATCATCGTACGTCATAATACAAAAATCGTTCTCTGCAGTATGTTCATCGTCTCACCAACCTCAACCTAAGCCTCATTCTTGGACAATCGGATCTCAATATTAATGTGATTATCAGACAGTTCGACCTTAGTTGTCACCCGACGATGAAAAAATCAAAAGAAACATCCCAATTTTATGGTTGTCCAAATTATTCTTTGCTCGGCGTTCGCTTGGAAAAATTCGCACTCGAAAAACGCTCGATCGGTTTTCGGCTCGATTGTAAACGAGCCGCTCCGCTCGATTCGATTTGTAAGCGAACCAAACACGAGCAAAGGTCCGCTCAGATCGGCTCGACTCGTGACCAGCCCTAGTCATCGGTGATCAAATGATAGAAGCAAAGCTTCTAAGAACACCTAAACTAGGAAGGTCATGAATTTAAGGAATAGAAAATTGACATAAAAAAAAAAAAAAAACATGTGAGCCTTTCTAATAATTTGTGTGGCATTACATTAAAGCATGTTTTAGGTATGCAATCATATCTTAATGGGACATGATATCCAACATTAAATGAATCTTGGAATAATTTGCACAAAAAGAAAATAATTAAAAAAAAAACAAACAACCGTTACAATATAATATGTGAAACATCATATGAAAATGCAAGGAAATTGTAAAAAACAGCTAAGAAATGACATTAACTTTTGAATTCAAATACACATAAATACAAACAATGTGGCACGAAATGTAAATAACGTGACGACGTAACCACATAAATTGTGGCATTCAGTCTTCCGATTAAAACAATTAGTTCTTCCAAATTTTTCATTTGAATCTTTTAGGCAAAGAGTAAGGATGGGTTTCTTTTCGGAAAATGTAAAAGCGAAATCTTTTTTGTTGTTTATGTTGTTGATGACCAACCTAGGTTCATCGATCGTGATGGTTACCGGAGAAGTGTACAAGGTTGGTGATTCGGCTGGTTGGACTGCTGATTCCAACTCCAATTATGCAGATTGGGCATCTTCTAAAACCTTTCATGTTGATGATGTTCTTCGTGAGTACCTCCGTTTTTTAATTTTGTTGTAGAAATATTTATTAGCATTGCTATCAAGACTGTCACATAGCCGGTCGAATTGATTATTTTTTAATTGTCTCCATTTGAACCGGTCGGTCATATGTTGGACCAATTGAGTCGACAAACCAAATTGGTGACTGGACTGGGTTTTAACAAAATAGATTATTTCGTAATTTCATTTAATGAATAATATACACATGTGTGGGTGGTTGTGTATATTAGTTATTTAATTATTATGACATCATTTCTATGGGTGTTTCGATTTAGTTTTCGGTTTATTCGATCTTACGTGTTTTTGGGCTTAACCGGTAATCGAATCAACCTGAATAAGAAATCTGTCTAACCGAACCTAGCTCAACTGATTTCTCCGTTTCGGTTATTTGTTAAACCAGTTATTATTCGGTTTATTCAATCGAACTCAGTCCAGTTTTCCAAGATTTGTGAATCCAAAAACCAAATTTTAATTTTTGTATTTTCGTTTATAGATAATTTACACACCCCTAGTCCTTTATGTTTTGAAACCAGTGCGACCTATAAATCAGTAAAGTCATCAGTTCTATAGTCTCATGATAACATTATTTGTTAACTTTATTTTATTTTTTCTTTTACCTTTTTGTTTATCAGTCATTAAATTAGCCAACAAAAAATAGTTATATTAAATATTATAATGTATTGTTATGAAACCTGTAGGATTTGAGTACAATGCGACCAAAGATAATGTGATACTCGTGAAGCTCTCTGATTTTCGGTCATGCAACACATCGGCCCCGTTAAAGATGTACAACTCGGCAATGACTCGTTCACTATCAAGTCAGGTGGTCATTACTACTTCACTAGCAACTTTTCGGGTCACTGTCAAAGCGGCCAGAAACTTGACGTCAGAGTCCTCAAACCATCTCCTCCACCCAGCACTCCGCCACCAAGTCCCACCACCAGCCCAAGCCCGAGCCCATCCCATGTAGCAGCGGGGCCTGGGGAGTCAAAGGCGTTTGCACCTAGCCCAACTGAAAGCAAGGGAACAACGCATGCTCCAAAGTGGTTGTTTATGAGCACCGTTGGTGTGACCATAAGTGGTCTTGCAGTTTTGGTTTAGGGTTCTAGGATTCATACACTCCATGTGTGATGTGAGCCAGGGTGTATGAATCATAACTAGAGGGTGTATGATTCGTAAATACCTTTGGTTTATGGTTTTGCTTAGAATAATAAAATGCAAACATTTTAATGTTGTAATAATTATGAGAAACTTAATTGGTTTTTATGGGATCTAGTATTTAATGTGTGACATTTTGTTAGTATTGGTTATGCGTTATTATTGTTAGCAACATGGGCCGTGTAATGGCATGTAGAGTGCTTGCTTAGTATCAATTGCGAACTAGACTCAACATTTTTGACCATGGGAATCAAGCGTAATTACATATTTAGACAGTATTGCTCGATTAAAATGAAATAATGATTTCGGACGATATCAAAACTAGATGGGTACCAATCTGAACCATACCTTTTTTTGGGCTGGTAGTCGGACAGTCTAATACGATCTAGGACTCATTTTGGTCCGTTTGAAGATCGCCTTGTTGATTTCTAACAATTTAAAATATGTTTTGTGCGACTGAACTACAAAGGGGATAAGAGGATCCACTAACCAAATTATCTAATAATAGTGGTATGTATGGTGTCCGGGTTTTTTTTCCAAAATCCTTAAAGTGCTAAAATTGCATCAATATAGCAACGGAGGATAACTAGTTATTATTTAGGGAGACAATATAGGGTGTATGTGTATTTGTTATTAGTCGATGTGGGCTTATCAAAGCCCATGCTAAACTATTGCTTACATGATACACGAATAAAACTAACTAGTGCAATATATATTATCCCAACACTTCATGGAATGTCATGACAATTAACGACTATAACTACAAATTTGCAATTACATCGGTAGTAGGAGCAGACACATCAATAGTCACAATGTCAATGTCGACCTTAATTTTTCTACTGATGCTATAGTCGATGTCGATGTTCAAGTTTGTTGATTCTGCACAAATTTGATACTAATTAACAAAATATGTACTGAAGACCATTTTCACCACTTATCTTTATTCACTGTCAGACATCAGTTTTATGCGACTTTTCATCAACTATGCGATTCTGCCATTGGGACACCATTGCCAATTGTGTTGCCTTCAGACCTCGTTGGCCATTGTTGAATGGCCTTCGCTCTCTTAAACTCCATATGGTGTGTCATGAATTTTAAATAACATTCTTAAAAAAATGGCGCACTATGCACTTTCCAACTTTTTTGATGTTTGATTTTGAAATCTCACTATGTCACCAAGTAAATCGCAATATGCACAAAATACCTACATAACACAAAAATCACCAGCTTTTCAACCATCTTTAACTAAAATCACCAATTTTTCAACCATCTTCATCATCTCCACCAATGCCAGTGCAAACAATGGGTATCTTCGACCAAGACGTATTTAGAAAAATGCTTATCGCCCCCATCAAGACAACATGCTTGAATATCATTTGCAGACCAATACGTATATGTGTGTGGGAGAGAGAGACAAAGGCAGGTAGATAGCCATCATAGGGGGAGTGTTTGATGTTATTACAAAAGAGGGAGAGACGTGACGGGAAAAACAAGTTAAAGGGTGAGTGCTAGTGTTATTCTGATTACATGGAAGGCACCCTTTAGCCTGTTTAGCTAAAGGGTGATTGTTAGCAATGTTACATATGAATCAACACTGGATTTTGAATACTATCAATGTAATTTGTAAAAACTAAGCATAAAATCTATAATCTATAACTATAAATAAAGTAAAATACCTAAAGTGACATGACACTCATTGGGGCCATCCTCCCCCTTGAGCGTGTCACGTGACAATTTGTGGGAATTAAAAAATATATAAAAAAAATCCTATCACATATATGAACTTCCCTCTCTCACCCAAACCCTACCCCCCCCCCCCCCCCCCCCCGGTTCCACTCCACCTACGTAAACCCACTAACGACAGCAATACTAATCTCAGACTTCAATCGAAATAAAACAAACAAAACTCTATTTACAATCTATAAGTTTCTCCCTTTTTAGACCCTAATCAACTAATACTTTGATTATATGTTCACAAATCATTGTGCTTTCCCTCCTACATCTGCCGATTTTCAGATATGTGACCGTGTATGTGTATATCAACAATATCATCTATTTCCTCATTCCTTTCTCTTTATTATTTGGTTTCTTCTCCGAATCTAACTACCAACCCACCCCTAATCCAATTTACAAGGTTTGCTTTTTAATTCTCTATCTTATTTGATTTTGCCTTCTTTCCTTTGTAGTATATCACATCGGTTTCATCATACAATTGTATAACAATTAACTCCAATTTACTTATTTAATTGGAGCTCGATTTGATATATTATGTCTGTGGGCGATTGATTGCTTAGTTGCTTTAGTTTCACGGTTCTGTTAGTTGTTTTTATTACTGATTGTGTAATGACAATTGTAGTTATAAATTTTGTTGGTGAATAGCCTTCTTTTTTTTCTTTCTTTTTTATTGTCTTGACCTATCATTGATTTGATATCTTAATAATCTAAATTGTAAAACAGTTTTAAATGTCTATTATCATGTATTCAAATGGTTGTATCTAAAAAATCTTAAAGTCACTAGTGTAAGGAAATTGGTGTTACTCGTATAAAAAATAATACAAGACTGTTTATCAGTTACTCCGACCTCTAGTTTTATTATGGATGGTTTTTTTAAGTTAGGCCACTCAATGTGACAATTGAGGAAGTTCGTTTTGCACTTTTAGAAGGTATCTTTACTTAAATTCTACAAAAGTTTACTATATTCATTATAGTTTTTGTTTTGTTAACTGTTTTGTAATTGTGTAATCGTATAGGCAATGCGGATACGCTATGAACCGAGTTGTTTGAGAGTTTGCTGAAGGATGGTCGAATTTTGTTCATAAATGTTGAGTATTCCTCATCACTTCTCCTTCTTTATTCCTATCATATCGTCACTCAATGACGATATATGTGTGGCCCTCGGGGGGCAAAAGTAAAGTTGCACTAGTTTTAACGTTATTTTATGAATTTCATGAAAATAACGTTAAAAACGACGGACGGTTAATCATGCATCATGTGGTGGCGTTGATAGCCAAAAGACAAAGGGGTACATGCACCGATCGGGTTTGTACCGATTGCTAAGTGTTATGTGCCTTATGTCCAAGGCTTGATACCAAACCACATCGAGCCGGGGGTCTCACTGGAAGCAGCCTCTCTATTCTTAGGGGTAGAGGTAAGGTTGTCTACATCTTACCCTCCTCAGACCCTACCTTAGCTTTGCTATAGGTGGGATTAACTGAGTATGATGATGATGATGATATCGTCACTCAATGCCTCAGATATATCCCATACCCATAAATCATTATTATTGACCTTACTCGCTAATACGATCTCCTGATAATTTATACTTTATCAAAACAACTCCATATCCAATACCACGTCAGCGTCCATTTCGTCTTCTATTCCTACATACCAAATGTTACCTTAGAGAAACATAACACGATAACATAACTATATACAAATAAAACATATTCCATGCTAGAGATGGACAAATCATTTTTTTTTCTTTCCAAACCGGTTCGTTTTTTTAATGAAGGTAAAATCGTTTTTTTGCCAAACCGAAACCGTCCAGTTTTGGAACCGGTTTTTAGCACCAAACACCCCATCTATTTGCATCGATTTGGCCCGGGTTTAAAAACCATTTTTTTTTCCAAACCAGGTGTCCAGGACCCAACATGCTTGATATTACCGTTTTTTTGTTTTTATTTTCTTCTAAAAAACGGGTTTTTTTTCCCCCAAACCGGTCATCAAAAAAAACAAACCGCTCCTAGAACCGACCCATAGAATCAGGTTCAAACTAGGGATGAGCATACGGTCCCGAAAACCAATCCCGAACCGAAAAAATACCGATCCCGTACCAAACCGATACCGAACCGAGGTTGTTCGGTATCGGTACCCACATTTAGAGGTTTTCGGTTTCGGTATTATCGGTATCCGTACGGGATCGGTATGGTATCGGTATTTTAAGGTAAAATACCGATACCACACCGGTACCGTACCGATATAATCGGTATCGATATTGGTTTTTTGAACTTTTCGGTATCGGTATTGTCGGGATCGGTATCGGTTCGATACCGTTACCGTCCCGAGCTCATCCCTGGTTCAAACTAACTTCTCTCCCAACCATTTTTCCCAAATTGATTTACCGGTTTTTTTTGTCCATCTCTGGTCCACACAGATTATTATTCATTTTTTTAAAGCAAATCAACGCGGGAGCGCACGTTAGCACGAAAATCTCAAAAAACACGAGGCAAAAACATACATACATCTTTAAGGCGGGCGTTTAATTTTTTATTTCACTCACTTTACCCCCTCCTATAAATTGCTTCCCTCCCACTCCATTTCACTCTCTCTCTCTGTTCCAAATAATAATAATAATAATAATAATAATAATAACTCCTCTTTCCCAAATTACCCCTCCATTCACTCTCTCCCTCTCTCTAATGGCAGACGATGATCGGAGACCACACGAGCAACCTACAAACTCCGCCAGAAGAAGCTTAAAGAGGAAGCTGGAAGACGAGCTGTTCGTGGATCATCGGCGGTTCGTTTCGTTAGAAGATGATTCGGAACAGGATCTGTTAACTGAAGTTTGTGCTCATGTTGAGGTATTGCAGCGTGATGTTTCGGAAGAGGATCGAGCGCTGGTTAAACGATCTGTTATTAGGTTGGCTGAGCTTGCTAAGGACGGTAAATTTCTGTTACTCTGTTGTTTAATTGATAGTTTCGTTTGATTTGTGTTTTTAGATTCCGTTTGTTACTTATTGTGATGTATCTCGAAATGTAATTTTGTTTATTTGTTACGGTTAGGTTTGATTTCGTGTTCCTTTATTCATTTCTCATTTCATGTTATTATTGTTGTTGTTATTATTATTATTATTATCATCATTATCATCATTATTATTATTATTATTATTATTATTATTGTTTCATGTTCGTTTATTCATTTCACGTTGAGTAAATCGATTCTCGTTTTGTTTTTGTGTCTAATTTATGTAGTTCGTGTTTAAGTTAGTGTTTGTTTCTCATTTCATGTTAGTTTATTATTATTATTGTTGTTGTTGTTGCTGCTGCTATTATTATTATTATTATTATTATTATTTTGTGCTCATTTATTGTGCATATGAAAACTAAGTAGATTCGACGCATGTTAATTTTTTCATATTTGATATGTATGTATTTAATTTTGTGAATTCATTGCTGAAACTATTATATATTGTGTTTTTCAACCAATTTGTGTGTTTGGTGAATGGCTGATGATGCTTTTCAATGTTATTGGATAAACTATTCAGTTGATTATTGTATGTGTTTGTAGAGGAGAATGTGAACTTGATTGTTGAGTCTGGTGCGGTTCCTGTGCTGGTTGAACATCTTCAAGAGCCACAACTGTTGCCAGATGAGGTTGTTACTAGTTTGAGGTCATATGAGCATGAGGTGGTGAAAGGATGCGCGTTTGCTATTGGACTTCTTGCGATAAAGGTAGTTATGCTACTTAACATCATGATCAATGTAACTTGCCTTTTGAATTTTGATGCATAATTGCATTTTAGTTTTTGAAAGACTTTAGCAGATGTCATGCTCTAAGTAGTTAATGTGGTAAAAAAATCAGATATCGGTCAAGGACTTATATTTGAGATATAGGTTATCTCGGTGAGATATTGGTAATTTTTATATCATCTAGAATTCATATATGTAGTAATTTAACAATAACAATTCAATATACTCTCTTCCCATTGACAAATTAACTTTTTCAACTTGCAGAACACTAACAATTGTAGCAAGTAAAAGCTTATTAAGACTTAAAACACTAAAAGTTAACACTAACAAGTAAGACTTAAAACACTAATAGCAGTAATAAGAAGAAAGACCAATGGAAGAACTAAGAAGAAAGGTACTAATATCTGGAATATCAGTGATATATCGACAATATATGTGATATATCGTTAACACCGGTCAAATATTAGTCAATATCACTGATAATACCGGTACCAATATTATGATTGATATTTTGTACTGATATATTGGTTGATGACTGATATCTGATATATTGACCGAATTAACTACATATAATGTTATCAAATGATTGTCACATAACTCATAGGACTTGTAGATTGAATTGTTATACCAACTAGTTGGAAATTGATGTGGCGAGTAGGCAAACATGAAGCACGATGGCATAACTTAGTAACCATTGACAAATGTGATATGAGGCTCATTTGTAGTAATGAGTTATATAGAGAAATCATACACCATTTTTTAGCTGCTAAAGAGATCTGCAATGTGTAATCACGTAAAAATCTGTGCCCAAATTGTTATAAATCGTAATTCCTATACACTCAATGAAATATCCTAAAGAACCAGCTTTTTTGTTTTCCATTGTTTGACAAATGACAGCCTGAGCATCAACAACGTATAGTTGATGCTGGAGCCCTACCTCATCTTGTTGCTCTGCTTAAAAGTCACAAAAACGGTCAAAGTTGTAGAGCAGTCAGTGGTGTCATAAGGAAAGCAGCTGATGCAATCACCAATCTTGCTCATGAGAATGGCAACATCAAGACCCTTGTGAGGTTAGTTTTATATAGTTCATGTTTTACACTTGCAGTTAAGGTATTTTTATATTGTTCTTAGTTCTCAGTTCTCACCACATCTTCATGCGTAGGGTTGAAGGTGGCATTCCTCCTCTAGTTGAATTATTAGAATCTGCTGATATAAAAGTGCAAAGAGCTGCAGCAGGAGCCTTACGCACACTTGCTTTCAAAAATGATGAAAACAAGACTCAGGTTTGAAGCAAGTTTTTTGTAGCTTGTTTGGGTGGCTAATATTATAATTTTGATAACAAAATTTTAAATTATTTGCAGATAGTGGGTTGTAATGCTTTGCCCACGCTTGTTCTAATGCTTCAGTCAGAAGATATTGGCATACACTATGAAGCAGTGAGTCATTGTACCCTTTCTTATATATGAAATAGTGCAGATGCATTTATCTCAATAGATATGAATATGCTAAAATGTTAAACCTTGTTTGTACTTGCAATCATTTCTGAATGGTTTCTTAGGTTGGCGTGATTGGGAATCTTGTTCACTCATCTCCAAATATAAAGAAGGAAGTTCTTATTGCTGGAGCGTTGCAGCCTGTAATTGAATTGCTTAGGTACCGTGATGAATTTCTCTACTAATTATTTTTCGAAGGAATTACTTCAATTTGAATTAACAGGTCATGTTTTTATCCAGCCATAACAATAGTTTTATAGATTTTATAGCCTTGTAAGCTAGAAGGTTAAAATAGTGAAAACTGATCCAACGCATGGAATACAAACATCTGTTATGTATATGTATTTGTGTGTATGTCTATACGTCTATATGTATGTATGTATGTATGTCTATCAGTCTATGGGTGTATACACATGCATTTCTAGTATGCTAATTGCCATGTACCTTTAAGTTAACTAGTTGCATTGTGTTGTAGCAAATAGCTGTCATCATTTTATTATTAATTTTCATGATTAACTGAATGGTTCTATCATTTGTCATCAGTTCGACTTGTTCTGAGAGCCAAAGAGAAGCTGCCTTACTTCTTGGACAATTTGCTGCTGCTGATACAGACTGCAAGGTTGTTAATTGTTATTCATTTGTACACCTATATTATTTCATTCTAACCAGTAACAATAACATAGAATGGTGTTATTGATTTATCACTTTATATTGTCTACCATTTTGTCAGTTATTAGTTGTCTGCCATAGCCCATAAATCATAAAAAATAAATTTAATACTCTTGCAGGTACACATAGTTCAAAGAGGTGCTGTTGGTCCGCTAATTGAGATGTTGCAGTCTTCAGAGGCTCAACTAAAGGAAATGTCAGCCTTTGCACTCGGGAGGTTGGCACAGGTAATCAGTTATTTAGTTGTATACTCCTGAACAAAATTACATTTGGCAAAACTAGTCTCCCAAATACCTAACTCACTCGGTCTACCAATTTCACCATCTTATTATTTATTGAATATATTATTAAGCACTCATGTTTTGAGTTTTTGGCTTGCTGAATGGTTCACATCTACCAGGACACTCACAACCAAGCTGGCATTGTCCATGGTGGTGGCATTGCTCCGCTATTAAAACTTCTTGATTCGAGAAATGGCACTCTGCAACACAATGGTGCCTTTGCTTTATATGGTCTTGCAGATAATGAGGTAACCTTGAATTTGTAAAAAAAAACTTTATATCATATCTTTATGCAACATCTTTCAACTTATATGAAATATTTTTGTAGGATAATGTGGCTGATCTTATAAGAGTTGGTGGTGTTCAAAAAATGCTAGATGGTGACTTTCTTCTTCAGGTAATTTCTTCTTCTTATGACAGATTTTGCTGTATTTCTAGAGCCATTTGAGATTTGATTGCTTTAATTAATAATTTCATTGTATTTGTACAGCCAACTCGTGATTGTGTAGCTAAGATGTTGAAAAGATTGGAGGAAAAGATTCAAGGAAGGGTAATTATTACTTTCATATTTTATGCCACTTTATTATTCTTCTTGCGATATATTCTTTGTAGATAGTCTTAGCAGACTGTTCTTGGAGTTGCTGAAAATTTAACTAGACCGGCAAACGAGTCTTGACCTGGATCTGGCCCAGTGGATAAAAATTATTGACCCATTTAGGCAGATCAAAACGCGGTCAATCATTTAAATGTTATAAAAACTAAAAACATCTCTTTTCGATCCATTTAATTCCTGTTAGTCTTATTTTGAGGCTTCTAAAAGATTACAACATTCCTTAAATTGTTAAATTCTGCTACCAATTGATAAATCGTGTAATTTTCTTGTCAGGTATTGAGGCGTTTGTTGTACCTAATGCTTACTGCTGATAAAATTGTTCAAAGAAGAATTTCGATAGCTCTTGCTCATCTCTGCTCTCCTAATGACCAGAAAACAATATTTGTTGATAACAATGGTAAGTTGTCTATCCTATGCCAAACAACTTGTTCTATGTTATTGTTAAAATTGACCAGCGAATTGCACAGTTCGTTTATACAACAATATGATGTATTATCTTTTTTGGTTAAAACATTTTTTTTTGCAAAATTTTCAGGGATAGAATTACTTTTGGAGCTTTTAGAATCAGTCCATTCAAAGCTTCGAGGATACGCTTGTGCGGCATTATGTAAATTGGCTGAAAAAACCGCTTCACTCTCTCCTGTTGATGCAGGACCCTCATCTCCAATATCCCAGGTTCGTTTGCATTTTTTTAATTATAATTTTCTTTATTTTAGATTTCAATGTGAAGCGTAAACATTTTTTTTCCTTTTGAGACAATCTTAAAAATTTATTACCTAAGGTGCAAGATAGAAATCATCTTAATTTTAGCAGCCAACTATAGTTTTAGCAATCCGCCTGAAGTGACTCTTGTGCAGGTATATTTGGGTGAGCAGTATGTGAACAATCCGACACTTTCTGATGTAACTTTCTTAATCGAAGGTGTGAACCTTTCTTTTTAACCGGGAACAGTTTTGTATGACAATTTATGTATAAAAAAAGCTGGTTAACATTATGTATTTTTTATATCAGGCAAGCGCTTCTATGCTCATAGAATTTGTCTTCTTGCTTCTTCTGATGCATTCCGGGCCATGTTTGATGGCGGTTACAGGGTTAGTCACAACTAACTCGCATCAAATTTATGAACATGTCATGCATTTCTTTTTGTAATTATAACAGTGGATTTCTTTATCTCTTTTTGTATACATGTATTTTTTGTTTTGACTTTTTGACTGAATGTCTTGTTAGGAGAAGGATGCTAAAGACATTAAGATCCCAAATATTAGTTGGGAAACATTTGAGTTGATGATGAGGTATGTGTATTCGTGTATCCCTCATCTAATGCTTTTCATATTATTAGTTTCCCATCCAAAAAAAAAAAAAAAGGATTATTTTTATGTGTATGATTTGAAAACTTCAAATTTCCATACATGTTCTTCTAGATTGCATAAAATACATGTTTTTCAAAATTGCATAAAATAACATTTTGCCTTTTTAAATCACCATAAGTATGATATTATGCACATCTTAGATTCTTAGGGCATAATCTTCTCTCAAAACTGTATTTGTAGTGCATATAGCCCAATTTGTCAAATTTAAGGTATTAATTATTTTAATTATTAATAAAAACTAAAGTGTTTGCAAGTTGGAACAGTACAAATTACCTAAACTGCCCATTTTACCACGTTTAACATTTCACTTGCAGGTACATATACACTGGATCAGTAGAGATAAGTTCAAGAGTAGCCCATGATCTTCTTAAAGCTGCTGATCAATATCTTCTAGAGGGACTGAAGCGTCTTTGTGAGTATACCATTGCACAGGTGAGTTGCAATTTTTTAGTACACCTTATATTTATGTGTGGGTAATGAATGGGTCGGTGTAGGTGCGTTAAAAATGGGTTTGGTTGAGTTGGGACAGACCAGAATCATGTGCTTTCTTTCCTTTTCCTTTTTGAAATTTATAAAATTTAATGCGCTAAATGCGACTACAAATTTGCACAAACTCGACTTGTTTGTTTGTGTCATTTAAATTTTAGGCTATTTATTAAATTTTACCTCTTAGAAAAATTATAATCGAAATTGACCTATTTACCCATAACTAGGTTGAAATTGCTACCTCTACTTTTTGTGTGTTGTGATTGTTTTTGCACTTTTATGTTACAGGATATAACAGCAGACAATGTAGAACTTATGTATGACTTATCAGAGGCCTTCAATGCGGTGTCACTAAGGAATGCCTGCATTCTGTTTGTATTGGAACACTTCCACAAATTAGATTCAAAACCATGGTATGTTCTCTTTGTTTTGACAAAATCTGATAGTATAATTGGCAGTTTTGACCTGTTTACAATCTTGGTTTAGAAAAGCGCGCCTCGCACAATTAAAAGCGACGAGGTCTGAGCGCATATCGCAAAAAGCGTGGGATTTTCGTACCGGAAGCGCACAATAATTATATATTTTTTTATATATCCCATAAATAGCTATAAACAAAGTTTAAAAGAACGGAAACGCGCCTCGAGGCGAACCGAGGCGGAATTAAAAAATTAAATAAATAATTATATATCTTTCAAAAAATAAAATGCTAATTAATTTCTTCATCAAATTCATCAAAAACACACATAAAAAAGACAAAATGTCACAAAAAGTCGAAAACATAAAAAAATATACTTGAAAACCCCCTGAGGCGCATTTGAGGCGCAACTTTTCATAACGCCTCAGTCCTGTGAGGCGCATACCACTGTTCAAACACATGAGGCGCCGCCTCAGAAGCGTTTTCAGACCAAATCGCTTTGAGGCGCGCCTCGTGGCTATAAATAAGGTTTTTATGTGATTTTACCTATATGTACAAGCCAAAAACACCAAGGTACAACATTTTTATGCATAAAAATACATGGTGTACCTGAGGCGCGCGCCTCAGGGTCAAAAGTGATTGAAATTTTGCCAAAAAGCGCCTGAGGCGCCCTAAGCTGCGCCTTGCGCGCCTCGGGCGCGCTTTTTAAAACCCAGTTTACAATGCGGATCATTTCGGGTTAAGCCTGATCTCTAACTAGTCAACTACTAGGTTAAAAGATTAGCTAAATTTGCGAATTAATCATGTAGAACAACATTTGAGGGTCTTGTATGTGAATTTTAAAAAAATAAAAAGAAAACTTTAACTGCCTTTTAATCTAAATTTTAATCAAATGTCTGATATCTAACACAATAATCGCTTAAAAATATTTAGAGAAATAGTGTTTTGGGTCAACCCGAGCCTTTAATTCTTACCACAGTTGACATGCGGCTAATCCGAAATGGCTTAATGGAATTTACCAGGTATGGGAGTCTGGTGCACCGCATTTTGCCCGATATAAGAGATTGCTTCATGAAGAGACTCACAGCGCAGTGAAAACCGATTTCTGGTAATAGACATTGATACAAGAGAATATGTATAGATAGTGATTAGTTCTCATTGAAGATATAGTAAGAGGATGCTAAACTAGACCTTGAAGTATTAACTGGTTTAATCTTTCGCTATATTGATCAGAAATCTTACTCTCAAAACCAACGGTTTAGATTAAACACAAGTAGGCACAAACAATTTGTTAAAACTTCTAGCAAATGATTATCGCGCTCATGATCCTACCCAATGACTTATTTGATATGGATCTCAATGGTGAGATAAGTCGATTCCTCGTTATTCTTGGATTGGTTCTCTATGATTTCACATGATCCATGAATGGCTTTTTGTACCTCATCTTCTGAACTTTCACCCATCAATTCCAAACAATACTCTTTAAATGTAGAAAGGTTTACATACAGTTGAAAATTGATCCCAAACAGGAAGTTCATCTCCAATATGTTCATTTCTGCTCCTGTTATTCCTCCCACTTTTGCATAATAAGCGTTATTGAAGAACCTGCAACAAAGAATATCAAAGTCGAAATTATTCATAACTTTTGTAGATTATGCATTTTTAAAAGCAGTTATATGATACAAAATAAGCAGAATTTAAAAAGTTACATAGTGACTTTTTTTTTTTTTGGATTGGCTTAGGGCATCACCTCGGTATCCCGTTTCGAATCCTCTTTCCGCATCGTCCTTGAGGGCATAAGTGTTAAACTTGGAAACGAGCAAAGAGACTCACGATTTTGATCAAAACTTTTGATTGACTCTTTTTATTAACTTGAATTTCTGAATTAATAAAACATTACAACCAAGGGGTTTATATAGACTAGCTATTCTAATCCTATTAGAACTCTAATACTAAACATAATTATCTAAACATTAGGAATCATAATTCAAACCTAATACTAACACTAAATAGATAATTCAAATAATAATTAAACAAACTTAATTATTATTTTACTTGTTTAGTCCTTCGACTTTAGTCTTCAAGTTGATATCGCCACAACTTTAACAATAAGCCCTTTCAATGTCAAGGGGTGTATTTTTGCTGGCCCTAGGATTTGAACCGTGTACCTCTCCAGGGCGGGAACCTCCCTAAGGAGTAAACCATCCCACCTCTCCCCAACTGAGCTGGGGGTCATTGGCTAACTTTTAAAGTTGGAAGAATTGTATACAAAATGACTATATATAATATCACAATCTTTTGAAGGGAACAAAAATTGATAGCTAATGATGGTCTAGTGGAGCTGGTTATAGCAATGAAGCTAGTCTGGAAGTCAGGGAGAGGTACCCGGTTCGAGTCTTGCAAGAGACAAGAATTATTGGGAATTTCATGTGGCGGCACCTTAGATCGTTTTGGGGTGGTGGAACATGAGTAAATGCGTATATTCCAAACATTGCAATTCAAGTGGTAATAATTGGATAATCTCTAAACACCTAGGAATGGGAAGAAGACTTACGCATCATCAATGAACTTTGTGGCTAACATTACGCTTGTGATTAATAGACGATGAACATTTAAGGAAGTCAAAACAACACTTTGAAATTGGATTAATCTGTCCATGTATATATGTGCAACCACGAAGCAAGATGGGCTGCAGCGTGAGTATTTAAAGATCCGCTCAATGTATTGTTGAATGGTAAGTGTAGGTGCTCTCGACCCATGAAAAACCGTTGGAACATCTTTAGTTTGAGTTGTTTGCAACAATGTCTCGTTCTTTTCAACATGCTTTTGAAGACGTGAAGAAAGAAGGGAAAGAACTTTAGGATATCCTCGATTTTGGCTGGTTCGCCTGTTGAGGCCGAGTTTAAGGTAAATCTTTGAGTTGAACATGTCATTTTCGAGTGTTAAAGATTTGGTATCCAAGTAAGGCTGCAAGGAAAAATAAGATGAATCTTTTGGGTCACCAAACAAACAAAATTTGTAAACATAGAGATTTAAATATATCTTTACCACTCAAGTTCACATTGAAGATCCAATTTTTAACAACAAATCAACCATAAAGATAAAGATTCATAAGATCCCATACAAGGAAATAAAAATAACCAAACCCGGATTAAAAAAAAAATTAATACTAATAGTGTCTCGGCTACCCGTTTCCCGACCAGGGTCCAGCGAGTTATTCACAATAGTGTCTCGGCTCCGGGTGTGCAAGGTTACGTTTTTAGTCAGTTAGGGTTTGCCATTCAGAAAAGGGTGGCGGTACAGCTTGTTGCCCGCATTCCCGCTATCTTGATGTAATTTGTAGTGTTTTATTTAATGAAATATTTTCTTTAAAAAAAAATACTAAAAATGCAAAGCCCACATATATAAACAAATCAAGATTCAAGAATGTGCTACAAATAACACACCTAAAAAGATTCCTAATAATATATTAAAGAAAAAACAAAGGAAAGCAAGTCAGCAAACAGCCATCAAGAAACAATGTTTAAGGTCTCTTTTGACAATATTCACAAAATCCAGATCAAGTTTCAATAATATGCATCAGAGAAAAGCAATTTAGTAAGGCTATCCGGAGTGGGGGCGGGGGCAAGTCACCGGCATGGGGGACACGTGGCGCTTTGTTATTGGTCAGGTTTTTTTTTTTTTTTTTTTTTTAACTTTAACACAATATAATATTATTTCCTCCCCTCTTCCTCCCCTTCCACTCCCCACAATTTTTCCCCCCTACAAAGGTCCCACAAGTGCCACATGACGCTTCATCCCCCTCTTTCCCCCACCACTCCGGATAGTCTAAACATCAAGAAGCAAATTCACAAGATCCCTTTAGACAATTTTTTTAATAAAATATTTGATTAATAATTAAAAGGCAAAAATCCACATACATAGACACATACAGATTAAAAAATGTGTTGCAAGAAACAGATAGAAATAGAAACAAGAGAGATAATGCAAGAACATACAGAGGAGGTTCTTGTAGCATTCATGGTTGCCATAACCACTATTCAAATAATCATAATCATCTTCATGTTGTATGTATGTATGAGTTATGAAGTATGATGATGAAGGTAATGCATGAGATAGATAACCTGTACTTCAAGCAAGCATAAAACCTTTTTTATGTTGTCAGATGTTTGATCATCTTCTCTCTCTCTCCTAAAGCTCCACATTAGTTGTCTTTTATACTCAGTTTATGATGTGAAGATTTGTTGGGTTGCAATAATAATAATAATAATAATGGAATGTAATAAAAATGAGGTGAGAGCGGTGGGTCATGGGTGAATTGATGAGGAACATGGAAGCTGGTATGTGTCGGACCGTCGGTGGTCTATTGTTTATCCATAATAACTTTTAGATTTTTATTATTTTAGGATTTCTTTATGACTTGTGATATTGGACTACTTAAATAAATGGAAAGTTGTAATTTTATCCATTAAAAACTTATTTTTATTGGTATAAAAGTGTTTACCTTAATTCAAGGGCGAAGCTTGGTTCTCGAATCGGGAAGGGCCGGACTCAATTTTTTTCGGTCGGTAGTGGCAAATAGGCGGAGGCCGGACTCAATCTGGACTCGATTTACCTAAGAAAATCGCAAATTTATACCATTGCGTGAAAAAACAGGGGGGGGGGGGGGGAGGGCCACCCTGACCCTCAACATCCTTGTCCCTGCTTTAATTCATTTTATATTTTCATAAAAGCATTTTCAAACGTTACTTGATGTAATTCTTTTTATAAGAGTTAATATCGTGTATTGTGATTTACATTGAACACAAACTTTATTCTCTCGTATTATGTCAAATGGACGTTGACGTGACACTAGATAAAGCTTATGCTCAAGTCATTTGACCATGTTGTGACTCACCTTAAACAATGGCTTTATCCATTTTTTTTTTGTTTAAAATTGTGATTTTATATAATTTAAAAGGCAAATTAAATAATTAAGATTTAAAACATTTTCCCTGCTTTAATTCATTTTATATTTTCATAAAAGCATTTTCAAACGTTACTTGATGTAATTCTTTTTATAAGAGTTAATATCGTGTATTGTGATTTACATTGAACACAAACTTTATTCTCTCGTATTATGTTAAATGGACGTTGACGTAACACTAAATAAAGCTTATGCTTAAGTCATTTGATCATGTTGTGACTCACCTTAAACAATGGATTTATCCATTTTTTTTGTTTAAAATTGTGATTTTATATAATTTAAAAGGCAAATTAAATAATTAAGATTTAAAACCTTAAACGTAATTAAAAAAATAACATCACATAATTATTAAAAACCACAAATAAATATTAAAGATGCGACTATTATTCAAAGCGGGGTCTCACAGCTCTCCAAACCGTAACGTTTGGATAGTTATCGTTGTGCATGGAACGGTACTCGTTACGGCCTCCTCAATCGCCACGTCCTAGTTTAAGCCCGAATTGTGGTTCAAACGCACTTACGAATAACCCCTCAAATACTGTGCACTTTGTCCGCAAAGCCATAAATTTTCCTGTTAAGACTTCCCTGGTACGACGGTTGTCACCCGTTTGTTGATGGAATCTAGTCACAACTGTGTTCCAAAAACTTTTCGTATTCTCGTGTCCACCTTCTTGGAATTTGATAATACAACTGTTGACCAATGCAACTTCTTCTTACACGGTCCAACGTCAGACTGGGATTGGGTTTTGTGGGGGCGGGATTGGGTTTGGATTTGAGTTTTGGTTTGCCATTTGGTGAAAGAATGATAATATAAATGTATGTGGAGTGATTTGGTTTAAAAAATGAAATGGGTGAAGATATAATATGTAGTGAGAGAAATAATAATAATTATTATTTTTAATTTTGACCGTTTTCAAACGGTCAAAATGTAACACCCCAAAGTCTCGAAGTGATTACGTCACCTTACGTGTCTCTTAAATGGGTCGGGTCGGACCTGACCACCCGGTTATCCAAATTAAATATTCAAGTTCGAATCTCTCGACAAACCGTTTTAACCGAATATATAAATAATAATTGTTGAATTATTATTATCACGGTTAAACGCTCCTAATCTGCTAATAACCCGTTGTCCAACGTCTTTTGTTTAATCGTTATAATTATTACCAGTTATCGCGAGTCTCAGTATTTATCCCCGTAGCCAAACACCCTCTATTTAATTTACTCTATATAAACCACCCTCTCTGCCTCATTCTCGCTACTCTCTCTCTCAATATACAGATATATATACACACGCATGTGTGTGTGAAGCCAACCGGACCCTCCCTCTGACGCCGGAGCTTCTCGCCGGACCACCACCACTGACCGGAGACCCATGGCAGGCTTCTGCCGCCTCTGTCTCCGGCACCACGGCACCATCGCTATCCAACCTCCGGTCACCACTATTGCTGGACAGCCATGGCGGCTGTTGCCGCCTCCGCTGCTGTTCCGGCTACTGCCTCCGGCCGCCTGCAACCATCTTCCTCTCCGGTAAGAACCCTCTTCCTTCTTCTTGCTTCTGGTTACAACCGGCAACTCTCCTTGTCCGATGAACCCCAACCCGATAACCTATCCTCCGTCTCTCTGTTTCAGCTAATAAACCGGTATATGGCTTGGCTCTGTTCCGGAATAAACTGAACGGACAGTCACTGATGCGGTGACTGTCACCACTGAACCTATTCTTCTATTTCAGATGTGAACTGGTTGAATCCCCAAATGTTAAACCCTTCGTTATCCTTGATCAACCGGTAAATTATCCAAACACCAAGTCCCCATCACTGTGGGTTATACCCAGTCAAACTTAGGTCCGGGTTTGATAACCGGACATGTTATCCATCATCCGGTCACTCCCTGATCTGTATCAGACGACCATCATTCTCTAATAATATAGCCGGACAGTCACCATGAGCCGCTGGTACTCCTCACCCGAGCCCTGTTATGTTATACATCGGGTAATATAATCGAACCCGAGCTTTATCCGGTCACCTACACCACTGTTAAAGGATATGGTATCGTGTATAAGGATTAAGGTGACGGATACGGTCTCTGAGGAGTTCCGGCGAGTGTCCGGTTATAACCCGAACATATTAACCTCGTGATTAAACTACCGAGTATCATTGATTGGGTTACTTATCCGATCATCTTTATATCCCATTAGTTAAATTGGTTATATAATATTATAAGCCGATATTAACTTACTGGTTATGGTAATTGCGAGGTACCGATAATCAAGATGGAGGATACAAGTAGCTACCGAGTCGGCTCAGTGACTCGGTCAACACCGGAATAGAACCCGGTTTCAATAACTAGACGAGAAGTATTATTAATTATACGAATATATATATAATACGAATAACGTACGGACTTGATAATAATAATAAGAGATTAATAATTATATATAGAATATATATGTTTATATATAAGATTCGATATATAAAACGATATACTAAGCTCGGGTAAGAATGTCTAGAGTTATTATTAGGTTCGCGTGCCAAGCTGTAAAGGCCAGCTTTGTTTCTTTTCGCCTAGATTGCCCAAACCCCGAGTTTAGGACTATCTAATATATACTGAATTCTATATATATAAATTGTATATATGATATATATCCTAAGTATTACAATCTAACAAGTCCCACGCGTTAAACGTATCAATATATATATGAAATATAATTGTAATAGGAAGATTAGCTAAAGATATAACGCAAACCAGTGAGTATCGTGAACTCCCCTCTTTTACAGTTTTATTAAGGTTTTAGGGGAAATACATGTCATTTAGAAAACATAATGCTTTACATAAAAGAATAACGATTTATAGAAGATATAGAAAGGGGCAATAGAAACAACGAGGACAGTACTGGACGGTATCGCCATCTCCTTTCTTGTCTAACTAGAGGACAAGAACCAGTTTACCCGAGTAGAGGGTAAAATAATCATATATTATCACAAGCAGAGTGATACCATAGAAAGGAATGGCAACTTATAGAATCTAATCGAAATAATAGAAATATAATCGAATTGATAGAATATCTAGTTCCCCTCCAGAATATAGAATTGTAAAGCATATTTATAAAAGATATTTATAAAAGAATTATAAATAAACGAACTGGCCATTCACTTTATAAAATACGAGACCTCACACAACTTTATGTTGACAGAAACTATTTTTGACATGTGTTCAGGTAACCCAACAGAAATGATGACGTGGATCCTGGAAGACTACAAGACTGTTATAACCCTGGATTCCGCTGTGTAACTCCGATAACCCGACCCGACAACCCGGCCACATCAGCCAGGGTCGTTACAGTTGGTATCAGAGCGGCACTTATAACAGTTTTGAAGTCTGTAGTCATCCGGGATCTACCAGAATACTTTTCTAAAAAGAAATATTGCATAGAAAAATAAATTAGAAATATTTAGGATATCAGGATTAGAAAAGAAAATATCAGTCGAGTAAAATTTTTGGGTACCTAAATGTCAAATCAGTATAAAGTTGGTGAGAACCATAACCGTATATTAGAATTTAAAACAAATCCACCACAGGAAATTACTAGAATGATTATGTGGGATAAATTGACAATTCTGTACACAGTTGTGAATTTATACGCACATTTAATTTCTGGGAAATCTTACAGGATATTAAGGCCATATGAAATAAGAACGAATATAGAACAGAAACCAGATATACTAAAAGAAATCAGAAAATAAATTCAGATATAAATAAGAAATGACAGAAATTTTAGAAGTATATACATATAAATAGATATAAAAATTACAAAAGTATTCTTCGATATTTTAATCGACTTGTACGAGAGTTTGAAATCGTATTTCATTCTCTAGAAAAACTCGTTGATTATAATTACTCGTTGCATCTCTCCGAAATTTCCGTCTTAATAATTATTTAGATCGTTAACCTCACGGTCATCCCGATATATATATAAAGAAAATACAAATATACGCTCCAACTTGAACATTCCTATGCTCGAGTCTCCAGAAGTATTATTTTTATACCGTAATTTCCGAAGTTTTTATAAATTCTAATACGCCAGAACTATATAAATATTGTGTTTCCTAAGAATTTTCCTCGATTATTTAAATAAAAGATCCTATATATACCGCGATTATTTAAAATGTTTTAAATCTTTTAAGTATAATTTCGAAAGTTTACTAATTTGATACTTAGTTATTATTATTTTTACTAAAACCAGTATTTCGATTTTAGTAAAAATATATATATCCCGATTTTTCAATAAAGATTTATTCAAATTTATCAGACTACGAAAAGCCGTCGATACTATAAATTACGTTTTATTAAGTCTATTATTTATACTCCGTATAATTATTAAAACGATCCCCGAATCTATTCTAATCGTACGTTTTCAGATAAATCAGTATAATTTATTTAACAGTAAAAGTTTGACGTCAAAATTTTTAGAAAATCTATTTTATCTTATTTTCTGTTATATAATAAAAGAATTTTGTTTATTAAAAATATAAGAATTCCGATAGTAAGAAGTTTTTACCACGACTCATTTGAATCGTAAATGTTATTTTCAAAAACGAATATTATTATGAAACTTGAATACGTATTGTTATTATAAATTATTTCCGGAAACTTTTATATAAAAGAACTACGATCGCATTATTTTACCGAAACATATTGTCTACTGTATATAATGTTATGTTCATAGAAATTTATTTATCAAATTCGTATTCGTATATATATATATATATATCAAGAGCCTTTTTCCGTATAATTTTCGTATGTATATTCGATCGTATAAATTCCTCGTTATTTTTCCAATATAAACGATAATAAATATTATATACATACCGTTTTATAATCTAAACTCATATTTGTAATTATATAAAAATCTCGGTTAGAGGTCCTCCTCGATCCCTTCCAGAATTAAATAATATTTGGACAAAAATATTATTCTCGAAATTCCGTAATCAACATACGTTGGTATCTGTCGGACGAAACCGAATTCTTACTCGCTCGATTATATGACAATATAAATACCGTCTTAATCCTATGACTCGAAAAAGTCAAGGGATATTAAGAAGATTGGATTGTTATATTGAACACCTTCTGACACGATCAAATTCTTGAATGATTGATAGTCTATTTCGTTAGACTCAGATCGACATATTTTCTTCCAGAAATATATATAATTTCAAACTCCAGAGAAAATAAAGAACAGAATATCGAAATAATATGTAAGGGACACATACCTATTGTGATTAAAATAGACGAATACTGGAATGTTAGGTGAGGTGGAATAGTAATTATGATCGCGACATAATTATGAATGCCACAGGCACAGGAACATTCGAGTAGGAGTTTATTAAGATCACAGTATGTAGGGTCACGAACATATTAAGAGAAATGATAAGAAAAGAAATATAAATCCGAAATATCAGCATATCGTATGTGGAGAATACGACCACAAAACTGGCAATATTGTTGAAATTCCTTCGTGAATACAACTAAGAAAATATTTGCAGAATATAAACCACCGATTGGTTAAATTCTACGAATCAAAGAAATCAATATATTGATTTTTGATTGCCAACCAAAGCTAGTTATATGTCCTCTGTGTAATCCCTGCGGCAAAGGATATCCGGACCCTTACAGAAGGTATATCCGGACATTTGCCACTAAGTCACAGGATTCTTTATGAGGATATATACCACTATGAACAAATCTTCGCAGTCACTTCGTATAAAAACTCACGTGAGTTATAATACAATCAAATTGGTAAAACGGTCGAGTGTTACCAAGTTTGAAATTAAGAAGTGATAAAAGAATTGTTAAAATTCCAAAGAATATAACAGATAAAAATCTATATGGATTCGGAAACCAGAGATGGTAAAATCCAACGAATATATCGAAATATAATTGATACCAAGCGGAATCGCATAGAGATTCGCAAGGTATAATCGAAGTGAAAACGAAAAATGAGTAGAGTTATGCTCATTTTTCCAGTGAAACTCTCTGGCCAAGGAATAACGGAATTCCTGTTCCGGGTTAAAGGCTGCGAGAAATCATTTAAGAAATCACTGTTATGGCAAGAACTATCTATACGAATATCTCAACAAAATAAGCCTTGCTTATAATAAGTTGGGTTAAGAAGATATGATATGTTGCCCGAACATAAGTCTATCGGAATGTGTTTCCCGACACCAATAATATAGACTTTGATCAATTATATATATATAAGAAGAAATTATTCCAAGCAAACATATATTATAGAAATACTGAATTTATAGTGTGTGCTATAGATATTATCAGTATTTGCTTGGATATAAAAGAATATAAATAGACAAATAAAAGAATATAATTCGAAAAATAAGAGAACTATAAATTGAAAAGACATCCGATATGTCTGAAAAATAGAAAGACATCCGATATGCCGAGAAATATAATTATCAGAATAAGAATATAAACATTAATAGAAATTATCAGATAAAAATACAAGTCATACGAAAACAACTAGAAAATTATAAAGAAATGTTTTACCGAGAGTGTATCGAATCCCGAATTAGAATTAAGAAAGAACTTTACAGAAATAGTTAATGCGATAAGTATAGAAATCCGGATAATAATCATGGTTTTGAGATAAAATAATTAATGCATTGCCATAAGAATCTTAAATCAAAGAATCGTAACAACGGCTGTTACCAGTAGATTCCGAGATTATAAAGATAAAGTTACATATATTGACTGTAGAATTGTGAAAGACCACGTTCACAATAATACACTAAGAAAAGTCAAAATAATATGTATTAGACACAATGCAGTTAATCATCAATGAAATAGTCAGTAAGATTATTATAGATGATTTAAGAGAAATCTCAATTATCCATGAATTAGTCTTTTCCGGTACCTTTAAGAATTCAGATAAGATACGTCTAATGATATGAGAAGACCTCCTAAGAATACCCATGAATAGAGGTAACCTAGAGATCAACCATATAGATGGAATTGAAGGATAGAATTTGTAAGAATTAACCCGATAGTTACCAAAGGATATTCCTACTCTTTAAGAATCGGAATTACAATGATGGTAAATTCTAAAGTTCGAATAAAAGAGGTAGTAGCTCGGATCCCGTTCAAATCGTAATAACGAAGGGACTTCCGTATCTATCTCTTGAGAACTATCTAGAATCCATCATTGTAAACGAATCCGAATATCAAACGATGGAAATATAGTATCAATACGAGAACCTTTAATAGCCATATCGAAATAATACAGATAATCCATGTATCTGAATTAATATGACTATAGCAAGAAAGGTTAAAACGTAATTAGAAATATGATCAAGATGTAGTCATACAGATTGACATTTCTAATATTGGATTGATACAAAATCGATTTCCTCGCAAATCATGAGAACCAATCATGTCTCGATGACAAGTATTTCGTTCTAATGATAACGTCCTTATAGATTAAGAATATAAGGGACAAGATCATTCAAATTTCGGGGACGAAATTTCCTAAGGGGGGGAGATTGTAACACCCCAAAGTCTCGAAGTGATTACGTCACCTTACGTGTCTCTTAAATGGGTCGGGTCGGACCTGACCACCCGGTTATCCAAATTAAATATTCAAGTTCGAATCTCTCGACAAACCGTTTTAACCGAATATATAAATAATAATTGTTGAATTATTATTATCACGGTTAAACGCTCCTAATCTGCTAATAACCCGTTGTCCAACGTCTTTTGTTTAATCGTTATAATTATTACCAGTTATCGCGAGTCTCAGTATTTATCCCCGTAGCCAAACACCCTCTATTTAATTTACTCTATATAAACCACCCTCTCTGCCTCATTCTCGCTACTCTCTCTCTCAATATACAGATATATATACACACGCATGTGTGTGTGAAGCCAACCGGACCCTCCCTCTGACGCCGGAGCTTCTCGCCGGACCACCACCACTGACCGGAGACCCATGGCAGGCTTCTGCCGCCTCTGTCTCCGGCACCACGGCACCATCGCTATCCAACCTCCGGTCACCACTATTGCTGGACAGCCATGGCGGCTGTTGCCGCCTCCGCTGCTGTTCCGGCTACTGCCTCCGGCCGCCTGCAACCATCTTCCTCTCCGGTAAGAACCCTCTTCCTTCTTCTTGCTTCTGGTTACAACCGGCAACTCTCCTTGTCCGATGAACCCCAACCGATAACCTATCCTCCGTCTATCTGTTTCAGCTAATAAACCGGTATATGGCTTGGCTCTGTTCCGGAATAAACTGAACGGACAGTCACTGATGCGGTGACTGTCACCACTGAACCTATTCTTCTATTTCAGATGTGAACTGGTTGAATCCCCAAATGTTAAACCCTTCGTTATCCTTGATCAACCGGTAAATTATCCAAACACCAAGTCCCCATCACTGTGGGTTATACCCAGTCAAACTTAGGTCCGGGTTTGATAACCGGACATGTTATCCATCATCCGGTCACTCCCTGATCTGTATCAGACGACCATCATTCTCTAATAATATAGCCGGACAGTCACCATGAGCCGCTGGTACTCCTCACCCGAGCCCTGTTATGTTATACATCGGGTAATATAATCGAACCCGAGCTTTATCCGGTCACCTACACCACTGTTAAAGGATATGGTATCGTGTATAAGGATTAAGGTGACGGATACGGTCTCTGAGGAGTTCCGGCGAGTGTCCGGTTATAACCCGAACATATTAACCTCGTGATTAAACTACCGAGTATCATTGATTGGGTTACTTATCCGATCATCTTTATATCCCATTAGTTAAATTGGTTATATAATATTATAAGCCGATATTAACTTACTGGTTATGGTAATTGCGAGGTACCGATAATCAAGATGGAGGATACAAGTAGCTACCGAGTCGGCTCAGTGACTCGGTCAACACCGGAATAGAACCCGGTTTCAATAACTAGACGAGAAGTATTATTAATTATACGAATATATATATAATACGAATAACGTACGGACTTGATAATAATAATAAGAGATTAATAATTATATATAGAATATATATGTTTATATATAAGATTCGATATATAAAACGATATACTAAGCTCGGGTAAGAATGTCTAGAGTTATTATTAGGTTCGCGTGCCAAGCTGTAAAGGCCAGCTTTGTTTCTTTTCGCCTAGATTGCCCAAACCCCGAGTTTAGGACTATCTAATATATACTGAATTCTATATATATAAATTGTATATATGATATATATCCTAAGTATTACAATCTAACAAGTCCCACGCGTTAAACGTATCAATATATATATGAAATATAATTGTAATAGGAAGATTAGCTAAAGATATAACGCAAACCAGTGAGTATCGTGAACTCCCCTCTTTTACAGTTTTATTAAGGTTTTAGGGGAAATACATGTCATTTAGAAAACATAATGCTTTACATAAAAGAATAACGATTTATAGAAGATATAGAAAGGGGCAATAGAAACAACGAGGACAGTACTGGACGGTATCGCCATCTCCTTTCTTGTCTAACTAGAGGACAAGAACCAGTTTACCCGAGTAGAGGGTAAAATAATCATATATTATCACAAGCAGAGTGATACCATAGAAAGGAATGGCAACTTATAGAATCTAATCGAAATAATAGAAATATAATCGAATTGATAGAATATCTAGTTCCCCTCCAGAATATAGAATTGTAAAGCATATTTATAAAAGATATTTATAAAAGAATTATAAATAAACGAACTGGCCATTCACTTTATAAAATACGAGACCTCACACAACTTTATGTTGACAGAAACTATTTTTGACATGTGTTCAGGTAACCCAACAGAAATGATGACGTGGATCCTGGAAGACTACAAGACTGTTATAACCCTGGATTCCGCTGTGTAACTCCGATAACCCGACCCGACAACCCGGCCACATCAGCCAGGGTCGTTACACAAAATCACCAACGGGCAAATAATTTTGCGTTAGCTAATGCGAGCTAGCTCGTTAATTAGTGTTCGCTTGCGGCCAAGTTCATGAGTGGTGGTTGTGGTATTCGCAAGCCACGTGACTTGTAGGCTCTCTCACGCACCACAACACAAAACCTAATGTTTGGTTATATCAGTTTGGTCCTATCGATGAATTCTGTTTTTTGAACATCTCTATTTAACATCAGTGTGGTCTTCATCTTTAAACACAAACCATCATAGATGTCAATGGGGGAGAGTAGGCTCGAGTTCAATCATGCTATCATTTTTTTAATCACCCGTCATTTACAACACTACTATCAAACATAACTGCCGATGATTTCCAGCCCAACTGGTTTGAGGTGGGAGGGTTTACTTCTTTAGAGGGTTCTCGCCCGGGGTTGGTCACAGGTTCGATTCTCGTCCATTGAAATATCATACCCATTAAGGTTGAAAGGGTCCAACGTATGGGAGAACTCGAACTTGTGACCCGAAGGTTGTTAGGACTAGGATTTCAGTCTTTCACCATTGAACTACGCCTTTAAAAACAAATCAAACATAACTTCTTTTGATCTTATAATGTAATGTATACATGATTAATGCACTTTCATATTGTACACAAGTGAATAATTATAAAACAAAATAATAAGTAAAAAAAGAGATTTAATTACCTATGTCTTAATAGTTCCCCAAATACATCGTTCTTAGGAAATTACATTTCCTTTGCTCCCATGTAGCCCTTGGTAAATGCATATTCCATGTCACAAATGCATCCATTGATGCATTGGTGATGCTCTAAAACAGCTTATTTTGAGGCACCAATGCACCATTACCTTAAAATACATTTTTTTAATCTTTTTTTTTCTTAATATATGTCACACCCTCAAAATCCACTTGCGGAGTTTTACCGCGAGGCGCATGACAAACCAGGATCCAAACCAACGATCACAATAAACAAGTCTAAAATGAACATAATGCAATTTCAAAACAATGTTTAAAATTCCCGTTTACAGCGGAAGCTTATTCAAAACAATATTCATTAGCAAACCAATGTTCAATGTTTGTAAAACCATGCAACCCTAACTAGACGCCGTGCAGACGCGTGCGCCCTAGTCCAGTCGTGCTACCTTAGCGACCTGAGAAAACATGTAAAAATTTACGTCAGCACAAAAATGCCGGTGAGTTTACAGGTTTTGTAATCCAAGTACCAAGTCAACCTGTCCATACTATAACAAATCGAAAACCAGTGTACGCTAGCTAGGCGTATGATTTGTTACTACCACGATTGGAAAACCATTACTAACTCGTAAACCAAATGTGTGCCCGATGTAGTAAACCTGTTGTTCCTGTTGTTCCTGTATGAGACAATATGCACCCGCCGACCCTCCAAGTCGACGAGCGGGGTTGGTCACTCCCAATAGCGCTATTCACATTTCCCCGTTGTGCAAACCCGCACATTCATGGTTCCCCCCCGGGACTTCCAAAGATCGTGTAGTACACAATAGAAACCCATAGTATGACAGTAGTTACCAAATAATCGTTTTAACACATGTTTTCTCCCCCGAAAATGTGAAACCAGTTTAAAAGAGGGGCCGTAAACTCACCTTAAGTTGCGTTACTTCGTAATTCGAATAACTCAGCAGCTATGCTAGTCCCGTAAAGCGGCGACCTAACATATGACAGTTACAAGCACTTAGACTAATAACCCGCAGGTTAATTAGTCCCTAGATGTCCAGACCATAACCAAGTTCGTTTGAAAACACCGTGACTGTTTAACTGACCCAAAGTACAAGACTCGACATCCCATTGGTGACCCGAGACTCCCCGTGTTGTGTTTACGCTCTTAAACATACAATCATGCAATCACACTTAACATACGTTAACGACCAACAAGTTACAGCACGTAGTTCACGTATCACATAATTACATCCAGACATATGTTACCAAGTTATTAGATATGTTACGGGGTTCCTAGCATGTTCCTACATGTCAAATCGGGTCTCGGAATGCTAATTTACACTTACAGCAGCAGTACACGCGATTAGGAAAAGTCAACTAGCATTTAGGTTGGTCAACTGGCATTTAGGAAGGCTAATCGCATGTAATATAGGCATTTAGGGTCATAAGACATGTAAACCTTGACCTTATAGGCGATTAGGGCTATACCACATGTAATTACTAGCATTTAGGGCTATACCACATGTAACTACTAGCATTTAGGGCTATACCACATGTAACTACTAGCATTTAGGGCTATACCACATGTATCTACTAGCAATTAGGGCTACTCGCATGAAACATAGGCAATTAGCCTCCTAATCGCCCCTAACATAGGCGATTAGGGTTGCTAATCGCCTGTAACCTTGCTGTTCCGGTTTTTCGCGCGTTTAACGCTCCAAATCAGATCCAGAACGTGTGTAACCATCCAATATCATCCCAACAACTATTCTAAACATGTTTAAACTAAAATCCTTCGTTTAGCCTCGTATTATCAGCCCTGCATGCAACCATGTAATCCAAACACCATACACATAGCATGAAACACCACATTAACATGCATAACTATAACCCTAATAATCAATTACTCAGATTTCATTAATCATGACATCAATATTATTCTGAACTAATCTAACAACATGTTAATCACTCATCTGTAATCATAAAAACCCTAGATATTAATCATAAACACACATAACACATGTATGATTGTTAGAATCCGATTAACAACACTTATTAACGATTTTCAGAAAGCCTTTTCGTTTTAGAACAGGTCTGGACCATTAGGGATTGAATAAAAACGTTTATAAAGATTGCATGGATGGAAACCAAACCTTAGATTTGTGAAAGAATGATGGATTAAGCTTGAAACCTTGTGTTTTGATCAAAAATCGCGTTCCAGAGGTTGTGTGTGTGTTGAGGCGGGTTATGGGACGACTAGGGTTTGTATTATGAAGTTTAGGAGGTCAAGTATGGTATTTATAGTCGTTTTTAGTCGTCCAGCCCGTAACTAGCGATTGTGCAGCATTTACACGCGATTAGGGGTCCTAATCGCATGTAACTTCATGCATTTGGGGCCTAATCGCATGAAACCTCATGCATTTGGCCCCCAATCGCCTATAAACCTGCCCAATCGCCCCTCCTATAAGCGATTAGCCACCCCTAATCGCCTATAGGGGCTGGTTCCTGGTATTTTGCGCGTTAAACCCCGTTTTAACATATGTTAACACATATTCACATACCGACAAGTCACATAATGATTGTAAACACATAACACTTGCAAATACACATGTTCACACTCGTTCACCAATTCCCGGGACTCGAGACTTGTATGTTCCGTATGACCTGACGATCCTACAAATCGTCACCATTTGTACACTTGGTTAAGGACTGACATCTAACGAACCTCTAGACCAACATCCAATGATCTTCTAGACTAAACCGATAGTTCCCGAACCATAACCCGACTTAACTAACCCAGTTAAGTGCAATATACGCGTGACTCGCTAAGGTAGACTTTCATCTAGACAACGTTGTTAACCAGAATTTGCCGGGTGTCACAATATAGATATTTAAAAGTCACGTAAATTTCAAACATTATTTAAATAAAAATCATAAAAACATTTAACAAACATAAAGGCTTTTTAAAATATAAAAAAGACAATTAAATTAGAAAATAAAAACACAATTAATTTAAGTTCTTTTTCGAAAACTTAATTTAATTTCATTATGACATAGAGTCCATGACCATCCGTAACACACTCGCCACTAGTGAAACTAGAGGTGTACAAAACCGGGTTTTTTGAATACCGGGTTCGGTTATGTACCCGGGTTCGGGTATGACCGGGTAGGGTATAACCGGGTATTACGAAATAATCAGGTCGGGTTCGGGTAGGGTATTTTCGTGTAAAGCCATACCCTATATACCAGGTTCAGGTCGGGTTCGGGTTCGGGTTTTCAATACCCGGTTTTGGGTATACCCATTTTCGGGTACTAGATACCTATTTTCAAGTAAGTGTGTGAATTTCCGACACGACCCGAAAACACGACCCGAACCTAACACAAAATTAGCGGGTTTAGGTTTAGTCTAAATGGGTTCGGGTCAAACCCACGAACCCGTTTAGCTAAACGGGTCGGGTTTGGGTCAACTCGGGCGGGTTGGTTATAAATTAAATTGGTTAGGTATTTTATGCTACACTTATAACTTAAAATAGAAATTGGTATGAGATTTTATAAATAAAACATAAATGTTTTATATATATTTGTGTTTTTTATAGTAAAATTTTAATTTTAATATATTAGTTTGCGAAAATACCCTACGGGTAGGGTCGGGTTCGGGTATTAAATAACCGGGTTTTAAAATACCCTACGGGTAGGGTCGGGTTCGGGTATTAAATAACCGGGTTTTAAAATACCCGGGTTCAGGTATTTTTTCGGGTTCGGGTTTGAGTTCGTGTATTTTGTACACCTCTAAGTGAAACTGTGAATGTGAAAGGACTCGACTGGAGACGGAGATCCGTATTCAATGGGCTTAGGGGAAGGGATTGGGCCAGGTGGGCTTTATTAATTTTATGTGAAGTGGATTAATACACATCTATCTATACTAATAAAGGAGTAACTAGGGGGACACTTGTCCCCATCCTAGAGCTCCATCCTTTGCAAATCCACGTGTCAATAAAGCGGTATACTATCCAAACCCTTTCTTTAACCCGGTCAGTTTTTTGACCCGGGGATATAATTGGCGAATGTTCCTGCTCCTTCAAACTCTAATTCGCCGCTCCACACAATACCTTTACTCATATGAAACCCTAAAACTTTCAACCGAACGATTTTGATCTTCATCAATCGTATCCACAACAAGCTTCATAAGTATTTCAGATCCTTGCTCTTCCATGGAGTTTTAAGGTATTTCATCCTATTCCCTCATAATATTGTTCTTACGATTGTTTGATGTTTTGATAAAAATCGCCCGTTTTTTTTTCCAGATCCGTCTTCAGTTGAAACATTCCAAAACCTAATTTCTCCTACAGATTCAGACATTCAAGAACTGAAAAGAACTGTGTATAGGTCAGTGTTGTTTTCTTCTGATTATAGTTGGATTCGGCATTAGTTGGTTTGTGACGGGTTTCAATCTTTGTTGCTTTTTAATCAGTTTCTTTGATCTATTTGAATATAAAAAAACGGGTTTCACACTTTAGTTGTTTTCATCTCTGATCCATGCAATTCTTTGGTTTTTATTAATGAAGTTTCAATTTTTGGAAGTTGAAGCTCGTAGATATTCTCCTCTTCGTATGCGGCTCCAACGGATCACTAAAGATACCATGTCAATGGATTTGTAAGTTACTATTGTTGCTTCCTTTGTGTTTATTTTATCCGATTAAGATGTGTTTAATGGTTTCAAGAAAAAAAAGTAACAAATATTCATGCTACTTTATAGATGTTGAAAACAGAGAAATAGGAAGGTGTATGTTTACGGATGCTGTCATTTTAAATTAACAAACTGACCATTCAATAACATATCAATATAAATCACTATGTTAATAAAGGAACGGATCTCAGTGTTGAATGTATATCATGTTCGACAAGAGAGTGAGGAAATGAGGTTTGGGTTTGTTAGCGTTCTTGAGATTTGGATTATTCCGATCATCATCAATATTAGATTATTTGCTAGGTTTTGTTAATTTATTTGATTTTTAAGGTTATCATAATGGGTTAGCTTCCGATTCTTATATTCGATTATTTGATTTTTTTTATTTATTTTTTGTTGTTGTGGCAAGTTGAATTAGGTATTCTTCTTTTATAAGCATTTGGTATGAATATTCAAGATTTGGTTAAAATTAGTTGATTCCAGTAGTGTTTATTGCTAAATATTGTCACATGGTGATTTGGGTTAAAATTATGATTTATCTCACATAATGTTAGGTTTGAAAACAATGAACCTGTTATCTGTTCATGTCATTTTTCCGATTTAAGATTGGTTTTGTTCACTTTACTTTTTGAATCATGATTTATCCCACATAATATTAGGGTTTCGAAACAATGAACATGTAATCTCAAGTGTCTTTTTAGTTTTGAATCTTGCACATGGGTAAAATATTGGACTCAACTAATTCTTTTTAGTTTTAATAACTTTGCAGGGAGGAGATTTATCTTACAGATGATATCATGTTATCTGGTGCAGCTTTGTTGGAGCATCCATTTAAGGTAGTTCTTCTTAGGTGCATGTTTTTATTACTTTGTTTCAAATAATCAATGCCCTGAGAAGTTTACTTATTAAGTATTCAGTTGTCTGCTGTTAGGTATATTATGTTGATATTGACTTTTGCTCAGATATTATTTCTGTTTATACATATTGTTTATCTAACTGAAATGCTAAATACATTTGTTACTTTTGAGCGTTTGACATCAGAGTTAATCATGTGGATTAGTAATAGAAATAATAATTCCAGGCATTGACAAGTGGAGATGATCCCTATTTTGTGGCTGACAACAAATGGATAGGGGTGGCTAATGGAGTAAGCCAGTGGTCACTTGAAGGTAAATGTCCGTTTACATTTATTTTCAATCGAGTGATTGATCCGCCATCAAGTTAAAAGGATAACACTAATATTGGTATTAATTATTTGTTTAATTTCAAAACTAATCTCGGTTATTTTTTTCTCCTTTGAAATACATGCAATGGTCTGGGAGTTTATGCCCAAGAGCTCATAAGGACTTGTGAAGATATTTTGTCGGATACTAGCAGCGTTCTGGTGACTAACCCTGTTGAACTTCTCTATGGAGGTGTCAAAGAAACAAATATGTCGGGTTCCTCCAATGTTTTGATCGCCAACTTCAATGGCCAGGTTTGTGTTCATGATAATAAAAATAAATAATACATTTAACAGATGTGTGGCTTATATCTTTATTCCCTAATAAAGGAGTGAAAGTGGCGAGGCAAGCCGAATTTACTTGACCTGCGCTTAGGATCATATCAACCTCATACTTTTCCTCAAGATTTGCATGCTATCGGTAATGCTGCCTCCTTATGTCTACAAAAAGATCCAGAATTCAGACCATCCATGTCAAAGTTCTGTTTTTATCTTAATTATTATTGTTAGTTTGTCACATTTATTCTGGTTTTCAACTTTTGATATCATATGCAGTATGCTGATGTTTTTGTTTACAATAATATTCTTAGGTGCTTAAAGTATTGGAAGGGGAAACAAGGAATTACTTGGGCGCAGACCTGCATTCCATTGGTAACAGAAGTGGCCGCATGCGAATTGGGATACTCAATGCACAAATCGAGAGGAGGGCCCATTCTCGCAGACTCTCCTACTAAAATGGTTCGACGTTTTCTTTTGAGATGGTGCATTTTGTTCTATGTATATATATTAGTTATAAAATGTTTAAAATGACTATTTAATCTTCAAATGCTAATAAAGTAGTCTACTTTTGATCTTCTGGCAGCTCAGTAACCAAAGCATGAAGTATAATGTGTGAGGAAAGACTGCAAAAAATTGATGGAGAGGCTCATTATCTTGAAAATCAAATTAATTAAAGGACACACCATATTAGTTTTGGTATGGGTATATAATTTTGATGGAAAGCTAATGTTTTTTATAGCTTTTTTTTAAGTTGATGTTTTCTTGACAGCTTTCAAATAATATTTAGTATTGCCCAATTGTAAGCACATCTTATATATGAAATTGATTGTTAAATTTATGATATAGTTTTCCGGAATGCATTTTTCATAGAAGAGGAATACATGGTGTATCACAGCATGCTTTTGTAACTTTGTTTAATAGAAGAGTGCACTGTCTTTGGGCCACGGATAACAGTTTGAAAGATATGTTCCCTGACCTGTTCAAGCTGTCAACTAACAAGACAGGGGCTGTTGCGGATTTCTTCTCAGCCGGGGATAATGCAGCGTTTTGGGGCTGAAAATCAGCGCCTGAACCTGCTTCTATTGCTGAGTTGTTGCAGCTGGAAGGGCTGAAGGCGTTGATGCAGCAGGTCCAGCTTTCGGGTGGCGAAGATCGGTGGTTTTGGCTGAATGATAGCAGCGTAGATTTCTCCGTGAAAGATGTTAGATGGGAAATTGCGTCTAAGGCGGTTGATTCTGATCAGAATTTAAAGTTCTGGTGGAACTCGTGTGTTCCTCTCAAAGTCAGTTTGTTCTTATGGCGTGCGCTTCAAGACAGTATTCCGACTAAAATGGAGTTAAGCCACCGGAACATTCCTTTGCCGGATCTTTTATGCTGCAGATGTGGAATCGCTAATGAAGACTCGGGGCTCGCTCTGCTTAACTGTTTACGGTCCAATGAGTGTGCTTTTTTTCATGTGGGAAAGCCAATTCTACAAGCTGTACAAGGAAGATCTTTCTTCCATGCCTTTTATGCTCATTTATGCCATCGTTTTCCATTGAGAACAATAATTTCACATTAACAGGGCCATTGACAAAACCAATTGTTGATTCGGGTCAGTAGAGTAAGTTCTACTTTGTAATGTGTCTATGTGTGTATATATACACAGATTGATAGAAATGAGAGTACAAGCAGAGGTCTTCTTGATAGCAGAGGTAATCATACATCCATATCCTTGAATAGTTGAATCAGCATTCTTATTTTGTGTTCCTCTTCGCTCTGTCTAACGATGGTAGTTGTTACCGGTTGTAGCCATTTTTTGTTCTATATGATGGATTATGACCCTGGATTTTGGTTGTGCTCATTTGTATTCAGGGTTTTTTTTATCTCTTGTAGTTATATTTATATGCTTTGGGATCCGTCTGATGACACGGAGCTGGAGGAATGGGACTTTTTGACAAAGCTGGTGGGTTCGATTAGGCTGCATAATTCTACCGTATTTTGGTTTTTGATTCGTTAGTTGTTTATGTAGTCTATTTTATTTTTTTTTGAAAACTTCTTAGTTACGCCTAATTATAATTCTTTTGTTTCTAACAGAAGTTCAAAGTGCAGATAATGGACCTAGAGGGGCATTGAAAGATATATCTTATTGATAATGGGTCAAATAGGTCTCGAAATGAGGTGGTGCAATTTAATACTGAAGCAGGTCAGTAGGGTTATTAATGCTATTAAAATCAAGGCAGTGCATCTTACTTTCCAACTGATTGAATGCTATGGAACAATGATTAAAAAAGAAGAAAATAAAGTTTCCTGCAAGAATCAAACAGGTACTGAGGTGTCAAAGCAGAACGCTACTTGTGCGTTGTTGAGTTTAGCCATGATTGATGAAATAAGAACTCGATTGGAGCGTGTGGAGCGATTCCGCCGTTAGTGTCACTGTTGATCAAAGGTTCAAATCGTGGGAAGGACTCATTGACTACTTTGTATAAGTTGTGTTCTATTAAGGCGAATAAGAGACGCGCAGTTAGTGCAAGCGCTGTTAAGCCGTTGGTGGAGTTGGTTGTGGCTGCTGGTGAAGGGGGTGAAGAGCAGGGAGCGGTTGGGATGGCGGAGAAGGCGTTGGTGGTTTTGTGTATTGTGGCTGCAGTTGGGATGGCGGAGAAGGCGTTGGTGGCTGAACTAACTATATATATATGAAACGAAATATTCAGATTTTTTATTTCGGACAAATAAGTAGTGTTGTGAAAATACTACAGATCTGTTCTTCAAGTATTGTTTTCGGTTTCGACTTAAACGACTCTATATTTTTTAGATCTGTTTTTAAAGTGTTGTTGTCATTAATCCGAATCTGATATTTCAATTATCAGTATTTTTTTCCTGTTTTTATTGTAATACATGCTGTGATTTTCGTTTTTTTTGCAATACAATCTCATTTTGTTTCATATGCTTACAAATCTTAATTACGATGTTGAATGTTTCCAGTGATTTGTGGATTGTAGGGAGTAGAGAAGCTGAATGTGACAATGTGTTGAAGATGATGTTTCCTGGATCAATCAAGATTGAATGTTCAATGAGTGAATCTCAGGAGTACATAAGGACTTGAAGAGAAGTGCAGCTCTTTACATGGTCCTGTTTTCCTTTGCCATGGTCATGTCCTCTCTATATATAATAAGATCACAATGAGATTTTTTATTTTATTTTTGCAGGTTATGGTATGGATTATGGAATGCAGCGACTTCATGAGAGGTACTGTTTACGGATACAACTTCAAATTCGCTTTTTGGTCTTGGATTCTGATTAATAGTGAAAATGTTCAAATGAATATAAAAATTATTGGCCTTGGATTCTGATTAATATTTTGATCATCGGTTTTTGGCATAAAGTTAACTGAGGGGCCGTAATTTTAAGTTTAAAATAAAATAAATAAATATTGGAGATTGATTTTTACAAAATTCAATAAAAATTGAATTTTTAATGAGTACATAATGAATTGAAGAGAAATGCAGCTCTTTAATTACATGGTAAGGTTTTCCTTTGCCATGGTCCTATCCTCTCTCTCTATATGTATATAAACACGTGTGAATATTGTGTACATGTCTTTTGTTGATATATTTTACATTTAACAGATGTGTGGCTTATATTTTACATTATGGTAATGGTTAAGAAAGGTTTACCTCTACTTAAGAGGTTATGATAATATTATGTACATTTAACAGATGTATGGCTTAATATTTTGAGTTGAACAATAATACAATAGTGTGTGTTGTCTATCAATTTTTAGACTTTTAGAAGTCAATGAAGAAACTTCTATAACCTGTCTTTGGTTTGGTTAAATATTTTTCAAGACATCTGTTACTTTTATGGATAGTTAAACTCAAATTCCTTATGCTAATATTGAGCGTTTGTTTATCGCAGGTAAGAGGATAGGATATTTTTCTTTTAAAATGTACAGTATGACAATTTTCTTAATCATATTGAATTAGTAAAAAAGGTTATGTAATCAACGGCGCATGTCCACTGTTCTAAATTTATATTTCTACAAACCCATTTTAGACTAGGAGAAGTATGTATACCACTTATGCATTCCTTAATGGAATATCCAAGTTCAATAAAAGAAGGTAGAATTAAGATTTGTCTACAAAGAAATATTTGAAAGCTTGTAAATAAGTATTCAGTTTTATTTTTTTAAAAAGTTTAATTTAATTTTTTTTTTTGTTAAACTATATTTATATGCTTAGAATTTTCATCTTCATTTGCATGTTGTTTAAATAAATATGACTGCATCTTCATTACAATATTTGTTTTTTAACGACGTCAAATCAAACATTGGATAATTCGTATATCATTTATTGGGTAACATTAAACATTGAACAATTGGTTATAAAATTGATGGAGAGGGTGGTTATGTTTATTTTACTGACGGATGTTCTATAGGTTTAGGAGATCAGATGGAATTCATATTTTCGCGGTCAAAAAGTAGTTTGTTTTGACAAACATAGTCACCACAGCCAATGATTGAGTTCAGTTTATGATCTACAATTTTGCGTTTATTTTTTAAACTTTTTTTGATCTTTTATATTCATGTACTATATCTTTCACTTTTTAACTATTATCCTTATTATTTGGACTATATTTGCTTATTGGTATCAATATTTTTTAAATGTTTTTTTGTTTCATGTGTGTTTTTAATATATCTTTACGTGGTTGTATCTAACGTTTTTCATTCCACAGAATTGATATTATCTAAACCTTATGTAAAAATCAATAATACACAGGTTTTTAATATAGCTTGATGACATATAATAACCTTTACGCAACATAAGATTTGAATGTTTAGTGATTACCATTAATAATAATCACAAATAATAATATTATTATTCTTATTTACTTATGATTAGATTACCAAACATAGCTTAATGACTTAAAATTCCTTTGCATAACCTCATCTACAACTACTTGCTATTACTTTTAAGTTGCATATATGGAGAAACACCATCAACTTAACAAGAAGAAATAATTGGATCTTTTAGTTGAACCCTTATAAAAGTCGTTTAATTTTATTTAGTCGATAAGATGTTTTTTTGGTTTGGAATTGCATGTTAATATAATCTTATATATATTCATTGCTTTTATGCACACTCAACTTCAAAGCATAAAACTATTAGTTTAATATTACTTTTTAATTTTTAATTTACTTTGGTTTGCCCCGTGGGTACCCACGGGGCTCTAACCTAGTTAAAGATATACGTATACCTTGCATTTTCTTAGTTTTAAATAATATTTAATTAATATAATGATTGGGTAAAATAACAAGAACATGTAATATTTTAATATTAGAAACGCATTTTATATAGCTTTTGTACACTATATTCATTTTTCATATAGATAATACAAAAAAATTAATTATTAATGTTACTAACAAAGTTTTTGTTTATAATAATAATAGTTGATTAAAGTTTTATAAATAATTTGATTTAAAAACAAATTGATTATAAATAAAAATGTAAAAAGAGACGCTGGTGTGGAATTATAAGTATTTGTAAAATTTTTTGAAGGTTTAAAGAGAAAATAAACGCGTTATTAAAAGATGGGTGAGATTTTTTTAAATTATGAATAGTAGGGAATAAAACAGGATGCTAGCTATATTTTTAAATGTCTTAAGTATAATCATGATGATTATTTGTGTTTCAAAGTGTTATATCAAATTTCTGTGATTAATATACTCATATCACTACTTGGGTCCTTTGGAATACTAGGAATGCAAAGGTTTTTCAACACTCGAACACGAAGATTATTGATGTAGTGGCGGAGATGAAGTCGAGGTCCTTTTTATGGTTGAAACATAGATCTAAATTTAATTGTATTGTATGGAAGGACCGGACATCTTATCCTTTGTATATGTGTGTATAGTTTTTGGCGGTTCTCGCTTTAAGGACTAACCGGTTTTAATGAAAGTTAATGTTAAAAAAAATTATTTTTAAATTATTTTTATGGTTATATGTTGTTTGATTTCAATTTTCAAATAATATATCACCCCTAAAACAAAACCAAAAAAAAAAAAAGTGAAATTATGCTAATATCAAAGCCACTACACAAATTACATAACACACTAAAATCCAAAAAATAAAAATAATAATAATAATTTAGAGCCGTTAGATTATCTAGAACTCCTATCTTCAATTAATAACGTTACCTCATATCCTTTTTATTATTTAAAACCCCACCTCTCCACTTCACTTCACTTCACTTATCTTTACAATAAAAACTAGCCGTTACTCACCTCCCCTGTTTTCCTCTGTTCTTCACAAACCAAAAAAAAGACTTTCAATGGCAGCTGCATCCATCCAATCCCCATCTCCAGACCCCAAATTCAAGGTCAATTTCAATCCAAATCACAAATTAATATTAACAAAACATACCCATTAACATCAATTTCATTTTAATTACAGGAATCAACCAGAATCACCGGTTCGTCCCCAACGGCCAGTCCGGTGTCCGATAAGCAGTTCTGGAGTGTTCTGCGTAATCGGGTCGATACCCTTTTGGAAAACAAGAAAGATCCGAGTTTGGTAAGTGGGTTTGTGTTTGATTTGATTGATTTGGTGATTTTTGTTAAAAAGTTTTGATTTTTATGTTTTTTTTTGGGGGGTTTTGTTTGTAGGATTGTGAAGGAGGAATCGGGTGAAACGATTGAAGGAAGATTCGTTGCTGTTGTTGAGAGGGTTTGATTCTGTTGCTAGCTCGCTTTCGCAGCTTTCGAATAATCTTGATAATGCTCTTCAGGTAATTAGCTTTATAATTAAAAATTAATTAATTATATATGATGCCGTGTTTGTGATAATTTTCTGGAGCTGAACGGGCTAAACGAGACTGTTGTTATCTGTATAATATTCTAACCAATAGTCCGGCCCGATTAGTTTTAGGCGAAACCGCTAGCTACTATATTAGAAAACGATAAACTATGCCTGGTTTTTAAATTAGGGGTCCGGACTCAATACGTATAAAAATGGGCTAAATGAGACCGTTGTTATCCGTATAATATTCTAACTAATAGTTCGACCCGACTAGTTTTAGGCGAAACCGCTAGCTACTATATTAGAAAACGATAAACTATTCTTGGTTGTAGTGGTGGAGCATTAACACATACATAGGGGGCCGAAAATCACCGACCTTTAAATTAGGGGTCCGGACTCAATACGTATAAAAACGGGCTAAATGAGACTGTTGTTATCTGTATAATATTCTAACCAATAGTCCGGCCCGGCTAATTTTAGGCTAAACCGCTAGCTACGATATTAGAAAACGATAAACTATGCTTGGTTGTAGTGGCGGAGCTTTAACACATACATAGGGGCCCGAAAATACCGACCTTTAAATTAGGGGTCCAGACTCAATACGTATAAAAATAGGCTAAATGAGACTGTTGTTATCTGTATAATATTCTAACTAATAGTCCGGTCCGGCTAATTTTAGGCTAAACCGCTAGCTACTATATTAGAAAACGATAAACTATCCTTGGTTGCAGTGGCGGAGCTTTAACACATACATAGGGAGCTGAAAATCACGGGCCTTTAAATTAGGGGTGCGGACTCAATACGTATAAAAATAGGCTAAATGAGACTACTGTATAATATTCTAACTAATAATCTAGTCCGGCTAATTTTAGGCGAAACCGCTAGCTACTATATTAGAAAACGATAAACTATGCTTGGTTGTAGTGGCGGAGCTTTAAAACATACATAGGGGGCCGAAAATCACGGACCTTTAAATTAGAGGTCCGGACTCAATACGTATAAAAAAATGGAGGTGTTTGATATTGTTTTCTAAAGTGGTCTGTTTATTTATTATTATTATTATTATTATTATTATTATTATTATTATTATTATTATTATTATTATTATTATTAACAGGGAGCAAAAGATCTAGCTAGACCACCAACATTATCTGATGTTCTTCATAGTTCTTTACAACAAGCAAAAACAGATCAAATTTCATTCAATGAAGAACAAGAAGAAGATCAGAATTTAGATTCCAACAAAAGAGGAATAAAAAGAAAGCTGGACCCTGATGAATCTTCTGAAGAAACCCGCGATAACCCGAAAGAGTTTGGGAAGCTTAACAGGGCCAAAAATGTAAGTAATATGTTGGCTAAAGCTATAAGTTTAACACAATGTTATCAAAATTCTGGTAGTTATTTTATTGTTTAAACTTTAAATTACAGATTGCTGTATCGATGGCGAAAAGAGCAGGATTTTTAGCTCGAGAGATGAAATCGATGAAGTCTGATCTGTGTTTTATGCAAGAAAGATGCAGCATTCTTGAGGAGGAAAACCGCAGGCTTCGGGATGGATTTGTGAAAGGTGTTCAACGGAGGAAGATGATCTGGTATGCTCTAAGTTTTGCTGTTTTTTAGTTACAGAATAAAAATGTTGTGGGTTGGGTCGGGTCGGGTCGGGTTGGGTCAGCCCACAAGTCTTTCTCCAATGAACATGTGAGTATATTTTATTTGACCCGTTTGAAACTCAACCCGTTTAGAATGAGTATCGCCGGAGGAAGCTGATCAGCTAAATGATATAAAATGTTGTGGGTCGGGTGGGTCGGGTCAGCCCACGAAATGTTTTTATCCGTTTTCAACGAACATGTATTATATTTATTATATTTAAGCCGTTTGATACCCAACCCGTTTAAATGAATTAAAACGTTGTGGGTCGGGCCAACCTACAACATGTTTTTGTCCGTTTTCAATGAACATGTGTAGTATGTTATTTGACCAGTTTGAAACTCAACCCGTTTAAATTGATATAAAATGTTGTGGGTCGAATTTGTCCACAACTTGTTTATGTCCGTTTTGAAAGGATATATGTATTTTATTTTATTTTATTTGACCCGTTTGAAACTCAACCCATTCAAAAATACTATACAGGTGAGGCTTCAATTGGAGGCACTACTGGCTGAAAAATCGAGATTAGCAAACGATAACGCCAACTTAACACGAGAAAACCAATGTCTCCGACAACTTGTAGAGTATCATCAGCTTACTTCCCGACACGACGAGGAAGAGGATGATGATGCGATGGAGGATGATTACGAAAGGGTGATTAGCGGTGTGTGTTTGGACTTCTCGTCTCCACCACCAACGATACCTGAGGATCTTGCCGGAGAGGAAGATGGTGATGGTGTGTCGGAACCTTTAGAAACGCGTTGTTTAAATGATCACTATGACTAAGAGAAATATTAAAAAAGAATTTACAACGTCATTGTTATGTGTAACAGTGACGTTTTGGGATTTGTTGTTATAATCGAAAAAAGAGCTTTTGTAGCTCGGATTTTGATATAAATATTTGATAATTTTTAGACCCGTCTACCACTTCGAATATGATACAAGATATAATAGTGTATTTTGGTATGTACAAAGTAATTTGTGTTACCATTGGATAAAGCTGCTTATATAATTATTAGATGAACAAATGTTAATAAAGAAAATCTACTACTGAGTTTAAGCATATAATAATAGTGCATAAGGTCTGTGTTGAGTTTTTATAGATTGTTTTGAGTTTTTATAAAGCAAAATTATGTATTAATTTTTTTATTGATATTTGGGCCTATGATATGGTTGAGTTTTGGGCTTATCTATAAGGCCGAATTTAGTGCACCACCCAAATGGAATTATTTCATTGGCCAACACAAATTTTCAGAAATTAACGCTCAATCTCCACGCAAATATTTTCATGCAACAGCCCAAAATCCATATTTAGCGCCCCAGAATGGAGCTCGAATGAGGCATTTAACGCCCCTTTCATTTCTCCACTACGAGTGGCGAAGCTTGACCTGAAGGTTCGGGGGGTCGGAAGTCACCATGGGGCGGAAGTTACTAGTTTCGGGGGGTCGAAAACCTATATTTTCAAAATTTTTTATACGAATACTATATAATCGAAACTTTTACGCGAAAATTCGGGGGGGTCAGCCGCCCCTGCCGGCCCCAACTAAGCTGCGCCAGTGTCCACTACGGACAGTCTAATGACTAAAGAATTCAAATAGCTACAACTATATCAATATATAAAACACATAAATTTTTCATAAAACAAAACACATTATTTTTTTTTCTTGAAAAGATTGTATTCAAAACAAGATATCTATATAGAACACAAAAAAAATGGATACTTAAAAAGTAGATAGCCCATTAATACTCTAGCCCTTTAAAAAATTTAAATATAAGGAAAAAAAAAGTATGAAGCCATCTACTCCATTAATTAACACCAACCACCAACTGATTCAATTTGTTTCAGGGGTATAAACCAGTATCGTATTTGAGAATGAAAAAACGTTTTAAACCTGAGGCAACTAAACATATATTTTAACTAATTTAATTTCAGTTTGGGTTGTGCTTGTTTTGTTGGGTATAAAAATTTAATTTATTTGGGCCTTCTTAGTTCTTATATATGTTAGTTGTTATGAAAAAAATTGATCCTAATAGGCTACAACACAATGTATAAGTATTTATTTATATATACTGGGCTTGGGGCCGTTGCCCTCGCCGCCCCTAATGAGGGCCGGCCTTGATATAAACCCAATATAAAACAAAATATTCAAGGTTTAACAAACATATAAGATGTCACCAGGGTCATAGCCTATTTGTAGCACTACGGGACTGTTTGTTAGCCTCTGAATGGTCATTCAGAGGCTACATCTGAATGGTTAATAGTCTTTTAATGGTTAAGATATAATCTTAAGTATGAATGGTTAAAAGATAACATCTTAATGGTTGCCTATTAACCATTCAGACTTAAGGCTACCTCTTAACCATTCAGAGGTTATGGACCATTAAGAGGTAGCCTCTGAATGGTCATTAAGAGGCTACCAAACAGCCCCTACATGTGCTTAGGGGAATACACATACACTAGGGATTGAACCATGAGAGGTGTAAAAATAATTTGGGGTGAGATGAGGGTGAAGGTTTAGCGGTAAAAAAAAAGTTATAAGATATGATCCATGTGTTAAAATGATCGGCATCAAAGGAGCTAAATGTGTTCAGTGTCCGTATAAAATGAATCAAGTTGGTTTGACATGTTATACGCAAAATAAAAGGATTTGTGTAAGCATTAACAAAATCATATGACCCATAAGACCATTTTTCTCCCTGTCACATGACAAGCAATAATCAAAACCTTCATATATCTGAGAGATAAGTAGCCTTTTATCACTAGATTATTTAGAACTACCAATGATCTATAGATCAAGTATAGATCAAGTGGTGTAAACACTTGGGTTCTCTTTAGGAGACTCAAGTTCAATCCCACCTGTATCAAATAGTGAGACATTTAATGTGTAATGATGGTAACAAACCCACTGAGAGGGGTTCGATCCCGAGCATCACCCCGGTTTTAATCCGACCGTTACTTCAGCGAAGCAACTCGTGTGAACGCAATACGGTTTCCAGAGAAAGCCACCAAGGCCGATGATCCTGCACGGGGCCCAATAGATCATCGTCAGACCAATCTTAACGGATTATCGATTCAAAACAGACCGACGAAATAATCACTCATAACAAAATCACCATAAAAACTAAATTTTTTTTTATCTAGAACTTCCATTAACACCTAAACGACAAAAGTTAAAATAATAATAATAATAATAATAATAATAATAATAATAATAATAATAATAATAATAATAATAATAATAATAATAAAATAAAAAATCTCAAAAATGAGTCAAATCCATCCATCATCAGTCATCACCTCCACAGAAAATTCTCAAAGATAACACACACAAAACACACACACACACAGTCTTTCTTCTTCTTCAACAACACACCCATTAATCCATCCATAACTCTCTAATGGTCTCCTTACTCCATCCCTCACTACCTTCACTCCACACTCCACCACCCCACCTCCCTCTCTTCACCAACCACCGTCCTCCCTCTCTCTTCAAACTACTCAACCCAAACCGACCCACAACCTCACTCACAACACTCTGCACCCAAAACAACACTTCTTTCACCTCAAACACTAACCAAACCCAACAAAGAACCTTATTCCCAGGTGGGTTCAAAAGACCAGAGCTCAAGATCCCAAATCTTGTCCTTAAACTCACCCCTGACCAGGTTCTTGATGATGATGGTGGGAACATGGTTCTTGATGCTGTTGATCAGGCTGTTTCTGGGGTTGTTGGTGTTGTTGTGTTGGAGTGTTGTGATGGGAATGGGAATGGGAGAGTGTTGTATGATGCTGCTTGTTTGTTGAAGTCTGTTGTTAGAGATAGGGCTTATTTGTTGGTTGCTGAAAGAGTTGATGTTGCTACTGCTGTTAATGCTAGTGGTGTTGTTGTTTCTGATCAAGGTTTGGTTTTTATTGTTTTTTTTTTTTTTTTTTTTTGAATCTTTATTGTTTGCCCTTGTTTTGAAATTGTGTGCATTGTTGTTTGCCCTCGTAGTTCGTAGTTATCAAAGGCGTTAGGACTTAGGTGCAAAAAAGGCGAGAGCTTGAGATAAAAAAACGAAGAAAACGGCCGAAATATAAAATGTATTTGAAAATTTATTATATGATTAGTATCAAATGGTTTAAAATATTAGTGTATTAATGTATACAAGTAGTTTTCCTTATCCTTCACTTGTAGCTCAGTTGGCGACATTTGAGGGATATTAGCAATGAAGAGGAAAACATGTAAGCCATTAGTTGCGCATGTTCGAATTTGAGCTGACTCGGTTTTCATCCGGCTGTTACTCCAACGAGGAAACTTGTGTGGAGGCAGTACGGTTTACGGGCGAACACCGTAGTCCCCACCGTACCAGCGTGGACCTGGTTCAGACAACATAGTCTAGACGCATCATGGGTGATTAGGGCCTGCCAAGAGGCGGGTGTGATGATCTCTGCCACACAATTAAGAAAGTCACCGTTCAAAAAAAAAAAGAGTAGTTTTCCTTAGATAAAAGTAGAAGTCTGGCTGGAATCTAGCCATAATTTAGAGAATTTGGCTTGAAAGAATCTCCTAGAATCCGCGCCTAAAACATTACCTTGAGAATTAAAGCGAAATTGCCTCGTCTCACCTGAAAAAACGGGCCTAGCCGCAAGAGGCGATGGCTTTTAACAACTGAAAAACGGGCCTAGGCGCAAGAGGCGATAGCTTTTAACAACTATGCCTGATACAAATTTGGTTGCTTTATTAGGTTAAGCTTGAATAACATAGATACATAGATATCTGATGCTGATACAACCATATCATACTATGATTATTTAAAAAAAAATAAAAAATTGGTAGGTTGGAAATAATTACAGAACCTATAATATTGCAAGATGATGATTTTTTTTTCTTAAGAAAACATGTTTAGGTTGTTAAATAGTTTTCATATAGGCTATAGTTAAACTTGTAAAAATAACATGCTTATATATTCTATAATTTGAAACAGGTTTACCTGCCATTGTTGCAAGAAATACAATTATGGATTCAAAATCTGACTCTGTATTTCTTCCACTAATTGGAAGAAAAGTGCGAACCTCGGACATTGTCATGAATGGCTCTAGTTTTGAAGGTGCAGATTTTCTAATATATGAGAACAATAAAGAAGAAATCATAAAGGAACCGTTAATTTCTGCGATCAATCAAGTTAAAATTCCAGTATTTGTATCCGTTGATTCAAATAACGAAGATAAGCTGTTCAACGAGATGTCATATATATTACAATCTGGAGCAAGTGGTTTAGTTGTTTCATTGGAAGGATTGAAGTTATTGGGCAATGATGCTTTGAACAAGATATATAGCGTGCGTTCATCTGATACAAAAATAGAAGCTTTAAAAACCGGGTTGGAGTTTGACCGGTCAAACGGGTTTCCAAGCGAAAAGGGGTTGGCGGGGTTTGTCAATTTACTGGATCGAGAAAGGGAGTTGATACAAACGGAGAGATCATTGCTGCTTGAAACAATTGATGTTATTCAGAGAGCTTCGCCTCTGGTGATCTTTCAGTCTTGTTATTGGTAGTCGGGTTTTATTTTTGGGGGATGGGGTAATGGGTCACTAGGTTTTAAAAAGCGCGCCTCAGGTGCGCTTAAGCGCGAGGCGACCTGAGGCGCAGATCCATGCGCCTTATGCCACTCAAGGCGCGCAGTGTAGGAAAAGCGCAGGAAAAGCGCGCAAAAAAAGCCGCAGAAAAGCGCGCTTTTTGTACATGGGGTGTTTTTGTGCTTCAAAGTGTTATACATATAGCTAAAAAGGTTATACATTTAAGTTAAATCATATATAAACCTTATTTATATCTATATTTTGGGGTAAGGATGCTAAAAACCTAAAGGATATATAGAAAAAAATTATATAATCGTCTCGCACTTCGCGTACGAAAAGCCCACCGCTTTTGCACTCTGCGCTTTGCGCCTCTGTTTTAGACCTCGTCACTTTTGTGCGCTTCGCGCTTTTTAAAACCTAGATGGGTCAAAATGAAGACCGTACTTTTAGTACGGGCCAACCCATAAAAATTTGATTTTTTATTCATTTATACTAATTGGTTATTTGGATGGTTTTCATTTCAGATGGAGGAAATTTCACTTCTCAATGATGCAGTTTCACACCTCAGTGAACCGTTCTTATTGGTTATAGTGGTAATTGTGCGCTGAACTTCAACAAATTCTGGTTCGGCGGGTGTAAATTGGTATTAGCTCTTAATTTCAAATGATTTTGTCTTTTATATTTGTTACAAAACAACATTTAACTAAACATTCCGGTATTAGGTAAATACTAGTTTAAAAGTGTGTATTTTCACATCGTCCGTTAATGTCTTAAACTCCTATAAGTTAATAGTAACATTAGGATTAGCAATATGTTAAAGATTTTGTCTTTTGACTTTTTTCTATAGGTTAACTGGTAAGTTCTGTTATGATTTATTTTGCATATTTTTCAGTTAAGAATATGAAATTGAACACTTGGGCACAAATTAAATATAAAAGCAAGTTGCTATGGGTGGAAAAATGGCGATCAAGTAACCGGTTATAATAGGTAAAAAGTTGTAGGATGGGTCAAAATGTATTCGGTTGACCCGCCACAATATTTTTTTTTGTCCATCTTTATTCTTTTCAATGTTGTAAGAATCGCTAGGCGCTAGTTGGTCGGTAAGGTACCGACTAGCGATTAATCGGGATTAGTAGGGATCTTGGTTTTAAAATGCGCGCATGATGCGCGCATGATGCGTGATGCGACCGTTGCGATGAATATTGCGCATCAGGTGGAGCGATGCGAGCAGATTACGTAATGCGCTGGTGATGCGGTGATGCGTGCATGATGCGGTGATGCGCAATATGCGTTCTGATGCGTGCAACACAAAAAATGAAGGGATTTTATTATTTTCATGCAGCTGTAAAGCATAAAAAAGATATATTAACTAAAAAGTTGCCTTGAAACATAAAGCTTTTTAAAAAGTTGTTTGAAACTTGGAGTTTTTTGAGTTATGTTTGGAGTAAAGGTACACCTTTTCTGATTATTATTTTTTTTATTGTTCTATGTGTCGTAGAGAGAGAACTTTGCAGATACAAAACTTTTTTTCATAGTTTTTTACTTAATTATACCTTTTAACTGGTTTTTATTTCTTTTTATTTTTCATTTTTAGGTTTCTTTATTTGTTTTCTTTGATTATTATAGACTTATAGAGCTTAATTGGTTAAGCATTAAGTTTTTTTTGTATTCTTTTAATATGTTTTATTTTTTAAATATGATTTATAAGTATGTTTTTGTGTTTGAGTAATAAAAATACAAGAATTATTATGTATAATTATTTTTTTAGTATTTTTAATAACAACCGCATTAAATACATGATGCGCGCGCATCACGCATTGCGCATCGCGCATCGGGTTTTTGGACCGAAACGCATCGGAGCGCATCACGCATTTTAAAACCAAGGTAGGGATTATTCGTGATTAATCGGATTGGGATTTTATATGTAATTTTCAGTTTTATATATACACACACATTTTGTATGTAGTTTTTTAAGTAGGTATGTTTTAACCCCTTCCACGACTCATATCTTTATGTATGTAGGTTTACTCGCTAGAATTTATAGTTTTGGTCGAAATCGGACCGAAATTTACAGATTTTTGCCAGAATTTAGCTAGACAGCCACCGACTAGTGATTAATCGGTGTTTATTTGGTATAGGAGGCTAGGCGGGATTTTTACAACCATGATTTTTTTTTAATTGCAAAACAGTTGATTTTTATATATGAATATATGATTACAAATAGTTGAACTGAAGCAGTTTCTTTTTTAATAAAGCAATTTAGGCGTAACCGCTTAGTATAGTTTTTGCGGCTTTCACAATGTTTTTGTTCAATTTCCTTTTTAGCTAAATTTCTAGGATTATATATTTTGACTTGTATTGCATAAAACTATAACCAAAGTACCAAACTTGACCCATTTTTACATGAAGAGGTTAAAAATTTGCCACATCAACTAGGTAGTGAAAGAGTGTGATGTAAGTCTTCACTAAATGTATATTCTTGATATGAATCTTTTTATTAGGATGAGTTATAACTGTAGTTCCTTGTGTAAAGATATCCAATGCTAAGATTCCTGGGGATTTTCTGTTTTATTTTTCGTGATTAATTATGTTTTTCTAATGAGTAATGACTTTAAGCTTGCAGGGTGAATTTAATTCTGGAAAATCCACTTTCATAAATGCTCTTCTTGGGAGAAAATACCTTAAAGATGGAGTTATTCCTACGACAAATGAGATAACTTTCTTACGGTATTCTGAACTTGATTCTAGTGAGCAACAACGTTGCGAAAGGCATCCAGATGGCCAGTATATTTGTTATATATCTGCACCAATACTTGAGCACGTGAGTACTTCATACTTATATTTATTTTTATGACACGTAAGATAAGTACCGTTATATGCCAATCTCTTAGGATTATGTCTGAGCAACCCCTTATAAGTTTTGGGACTAGTTTTCATTGTATTGGAATGAAAAAGTTGTTTGTTTCGCCTTATTGAATCGTATATTCGTATTTGAGGCTTTAATGAGCACTTGTTTTGTTTAATTCGCATTATTTGTACATTGAAAGCTTATTACAATCCGTTACAGTCAACCAAACACACCTAGGTTTTGGCCTACTGGTTTACGTCCATGTTTTAGTTGATCTGGACATAATTGGGTCATGCGTTGCTCGTGGACAAGAATTTTAAAACCCCTCATTTGTCCTAGGTTATGAGCTGCTAGTAAGTTCTGCAATTACTTATATATATTTTTTTTGGTTAAACAGATGATCATTGTTGATACGCCAGGAACCAATGTGATTCTCCAAAGACAACAACGTTTGACTGAAGAATTTGTGCCCCGGGCAGATTTGCTCCTTTTTGTTATTTCTGCAGATCGCCCACTGACTGAAAGTGAGGTATAAAAATGGGCAGGTCGGCGGGTTGGGTAACGGGTTCAGGTCAGAACGGGTATTTTTTTTCCTAGCATTACAAAATTTGTCTTGTTGGGCCAACTTGTAAACACTAGTCTTGTGATGCATCTCTTTATTCTAACGCTGATTATCGATCTTTATTTGGTGCTTTTTCAGGTTGCCTTTTTGCGTTACACACAACAATGGAAGAAAAAAGTTGTGTTTGTACTGAATAAATCGGATATATACGAAACTCCCAGTGAGGTTTGTATATACTTCCCTTCAATCTTTTTTTTTTTTTTTTTTTTTTTTTTGGGGGGGGGGGGGGGGGGGGGGGGGATATGTTGCTTGAGTGATTATTCAGTTTTATAATATTTGACAACGGATTCTGATTCTAATATGTTGGGGACAAACTTGCTCGGGTTGTCTTATAGCTCAAACGGGTCAAATCAGAAGGTTTGGACACTAGGGAACGGGTCATACAGTTTGAAAGTCTTCCATACCTCATATTCTATTTTTAAAGCATACCAAAAAACTGTTGTATTTAAAGATTTAGATTATTGTCGTAATAATATTGTCATCCTATTTTTAATGAAAAATGGACCAAATATTTATCTGAATAAATGCAGCTTGAGGAAGCAATCGGATTTATCAAAGAGAACACGCGGAAGTTCTTACAGAATGAAGTAATGTTGTTTCCTGTATCTGCCCGATCTGCTCTTAAAAGAAAACTGTCCATATCCGATGTTGGAGAAAAGCATGACGAATTGTCGGGGGACGATTCTTATTGGGAAACAACGAGCTTTTATGACCTTGAGAAGTATTTATATAGCTTTTTAGATCGGTCCACAAGTACAGGAACCGAAAGAATGAAACTTAAACTTGAAACGCCTATTGCAATTGCGGAACAGTTGCTTTCTGCATCTCAAAAACTTGTGGAACAAGATTTCCAACGGGCGAAAAACGATTTGATTTCAATAAAAGAGCTAATAAGTAGTGTAAAAGATTATAAATCCAAGATGGAAACCGAAAGCATATCCTGGAAGAAACGATCTTTGTCACTGGTATGATCTATAGCAAGTTTTTTTTTTTTTTTAAGTGGCAACCAAAAATATCATTGTGGGATAATACGTACGGAGGACCCAAAGCTGTCGATGTATTAAATCTACTTTATAAGCCACCCAAGTATGTATTTGGTTTCATTATACCAATTGCAGCCTAAAAACATGTCAGATGACGAAAACGCCTATAAAAGTTATGTTATAGGTTCCGGTTGTTGTCTTCTAGGAAAATTTAAAAGTGTTTCTGTCATCTGGCATATTAGGCCCTATGAAAAAGACAGCCTTTCGATATTGAAAAATACAAAAAGCACCTTTCTTGATATATGAATATGTTAATGTTATTAGTTATTAGACTGTCCGTTGTGGCTAGAGGTGAGGGGAGACGTTATCGAATAATATTTTGCCACGTCGACGCTTACATGGCACTAGCTCGCGGTCGCGGGTTGATCACTTGATCCGTTGTGGGTCAAGGTGAGCGACCTGTTTCACCTCGCTAGCCCACGCGACCTGGGTCGCCTCCGCTCGCTCACGCAGTCATTCGCGTGTAGGTGTTGTGATCCCGGCGATCCACGTGGCTCGCAAGCTCGTTCGCGCAGGTCCGGTTGCGCACCACAACAGACAGTCTTAGTTATAATTTTCGCTTTTTCAAAGAATTTACAGGCATTTGTCATCTGGTATGATTTTCACAATCAACATGTTGCTTATTAAAGTTGTGTTTTCGAAAAATTAAACGGCATTTTTGTGCGTATATTTTAGTTTCAATATGTGTGGCTTTCGTGAAAAAAAAGTCGAATGCTTGGGTGGTCTCCAAATACATTATCCTAGTTAATGTTTCGTAAGAAAATGTTTTTGGAATTATAACAAATTTTGTTTTGATGTTTAAAAATGCAGATAGACAAAACACAAACACAGACTGTGGATCTTATCGTTTCAACTCTGCGGTTATCAAATCTTGATATTGTGGTGTCATATGTCTTTAGAGGTAATAAATCCCCGATGCCTGCGGTTGCAAGTGTTAGAAATGATGTCCTTGGTCCAGCAGTATTGGAATCACAAGTAAGTAGATAAATAGTTTTTGGTGATAATAAGAGGTGGTGGCAAAATGGGCGGGTTGGAGAACACATTACAAAGAAGGGTAATATCTTGGATAAGTTGGGTTGACCTGAAACACTTTGTCTAGTATTTAAGCAAAGTTTAAAAGAACGGAAACGAGCCTCGAGGCGAACCGATGCGCAGTCAAAAAATAAATATAAAAATTATGTGTATAAAAAATAAAATACTTGACCTAGAAAAGTCTAAAACATCAAAAACACACATCAGAAATAAAATAATTGACCCAAAAAGTCTAAAACACATAAAAAACCACCCGAGGCGCACATGAGGCGCACATTTTCTTAGCGCCTCAACCCTTGGAGGCGTATGTACAATCTGAACCCCATGAGGCGCGCCTCAGTCTCGTTTTCTTATAGTTTCGCCTCGAGGCGCACCTCGAGGCGTACGCCTCACCCGTTTTTTTAAACCATGTATTTAAGATATCTTGGTATTTATTAGTAAGTGAAATATGGCTATGAAAATTATATACTCTGTGTGTTGACCGGCTTCCTCATAAAGCTATTTTATTTTTATGATTTTAGTTTATGTGCCTGACCCGTTAGACATTAATCATGACCCGAATACTCTTATGGGCTGGGTCAAATTTAGCATCTCTAATAAGCGATTAAATTCATCCAAACAGTTGCGCAAAGTCATTTTCTTTACTCCAGCATCAAATATGTTTGGATGTGCATTTCTCATGATTATTTTAGAAACTGCATTTGTGACGATTTCTTGTTTTTATCGTGAAATGTTCTTAACGTGCAGAGATTACTCAGGGAATATGTGGCGTGGCTTCAATCAAATAATGCCCGTGAAGTAAAACTTTACGAGGAAACTTTTGAGAAAAAATGGGCTTCAGTAATAGACCCTGGCAACCGGTTAATGTTGTCAGAAACACGTAAGTTGGTTGAGAAACAAAATGAATCCAGTATCAAAGTTGTAGACGAATTCAGTGCCGCTGCTGCTTCCAAGCTATTTGACCAAGAAATTCGGGAAGTGGTGAGCCTTTATTTTACTATATAACGTATTTTATCTTTATGATGGATATTGTCAATGTCACTATGGGTCTGTTAATTAGTGCTTATTAGTCTGTTTTTTGTGTTACAGTTCTTGGGGACCTTCGGTGGAATAGGAACCGCTAGTTTATCAGCTTCACTTCTGACGTCCGTTCTACCAACAACTTTAGAAGATCTTCTTGCTCTTGGGCTTTGCTCTGCTGGCGGGTAATCCATCTTTACTATCAATGGCCAAATGAGTCAAATGACTGGTCGGGCTGGTTGGGTGATGGGTCAAAACGGGTAATTTTTTGGTGTAGTGGAGTTGACCCTTAAACAAATTTTGTCTGTGTTTTTTAAATCTTTTATAAATAATTCGTGTAAGCATGATCATAAAAAAAGATATTACTAAAAATAACATTTTAGTTAATTATTAAATGATTTAAAAGGTTTCATGCATTAAAAACACCATTTGACCCTTGCTTCTTTAAGTTTTTTTTATTATTTAGTATCTTTTTGACCCATCATCATCATCATACTCAGTCCAATAGCAAAAGCTAAGGTAGGGTCTGAGGAGGGTAAGATGTAGACAGCCTTACCTCTACCCCGTGGGAATAGAGAGACTGCTTCCAGTGAGAACCCGGCTCAATAGTGGTTTTGTATCAAGCTTTAGACATAAGGCACATAACACTTATCAATCGGGACATACCCGACCCCCTTGTCTTTTGGCTATCAACGCCACCACCTAATGCATGATTAACCGTCCCTCATTTTTAACGTTATTTTCACGAAATTAGTAAAATAACGTTAAAATTAGTGCAACTTTACTCCCCCCAGGGCCACACATATATAGATTGAATTTCTGTCCTAAGGTTGATTTATTTTATAAATAATTTGCGTGTTAAATATGATTCAAAAGTATATCATTTCAACAAACTATGATTTTTTTTTTTTTTTTGATAAAATGTTGTAAAGGTTTTATGCATTATAAATAAAGCTACTATTTTTATTTTTGTATTTACCATTTTGACATGTTAGAAAAAATAAAAAAAAAAAAAAAAAAAAAAACCAACCGGAACTGCTACCTCTATATTAATGTTACAGAACAAATTACAGATTGAAAATTATTGTAATTCCAAACAAAATGTTCTTCTTCTAGGTATCTAATTATTATATCTTACTTTATGTGACAGATACATAGCGATTGCAAACTTCCCATCTCGTAGACAAAAAGTGGTTGATAAAGTAAAACGGACTGCTGATAATTTAGCGCGTCAACTTGAAGACGCAATGCAAAAAGATGTATTAGAGACAACAGAAAGTCTTGAAAATTATGTTAAGTTTGTCGGTAAGCCGTATCAAGAAGTGGCTCAAAGCAGATTAGATGAACTTGTGATGATTAAAGATGAACTGACAAAAATGGAGGAAAGAATAAAAGCATTACAGATTGATGTTCAGAATCTCCATTTGTCATCTTAATAGGCTGAATAATATATAGTAACTTTATGAAGAACATTTATGTGTTCTTGAATGGTTAATTTTGCATTGATAATGTATGTTGTATGATCATATATATTGTGTAATTTGGGTATAGGCAATAATATTGGTTGATTTTTAAGACGCTAGTATGTTACGCCAATAAACGTTTGTGTTTCGCCCTCGTTGCCTGACCAATAATATCTCATATTTGTCGAGAACATTAAAATGTACAAATTGCGATCCATGGAAAAAGCATCCTTTGATAACAGTGTTGCGAGATAAATTTTATCAAAAGTGATATCCCGATGGCCGAAGTCATCATCTATGAGAAGGTGTTATAAGAAAGTAAGTGAAACAAGTTAATACGGTAAACCGAAGAAAAGAGTCTTTGTAACGTAAACATTCATTTTCACTCTTTGAAAATGAGTATATGAGTGTGTTCCTCTCACATGAAAGTAATGACAATATCTGTTATGAGAAGGTGTTATAAGTAAGCATATTAATATAATGAAAACTGAAGGAAGTTTCTTTGTAACAAAAATACAAAAAATTCTTAATTATTGATTGCAGATTTTAATACAACGGTGGTTCACATACAAATAAAGTTACTAGAGATACATATGTTTAGGTGAGGGTTTATGCATTCGTAAACCAATTGGCAAAGCTTTGTTGGGGTTGGGGCCACCGTTTTTTTTTGGTCAGTGTATAAATTTACGCGTTTTCGTCGAAAACATTATACGTATCGAGTCCGGCCCCTCCGTTTTAAAGGTCCCGTGACTTTCACCCCCCCCCCCCTAAAACAAATTCAAGCTCCGCCACGTATGTATATGTAGAGATAGAGAAGGAGGGGGTGTTTCAATAATAATTTGGGATATCCCATTAATACAAACCATTATAAGGGTTAATGTCAAACAAGGAAATTTAACAAATGTAAGAGATGTACAAAAGCCTATATGTTTATATTTAATTTTTTTTTTTTTTTGGAAGGCATTTATATTTAAATAAGAGAGTTAAAATATTACTATGTTAGTATCATAACTCATAAGCACGATAATAAAACATTTGATTTCTTCACAGCTAATCACGAGAATATTCTTGATTTAATTTAGTCCAGCAAGCAGTCCACAACAACTTCTCGACTCCCCAAGGGCGAGGATTTGTTTTCTCTAGATTAAGGTTTTCTATCCAGAAGGGGGTGGCGGCGCAACTTGTTGCCCGTCTACCTGCTATTCTTATGTAATTTGTCCGTTTTTGTTGAAATGAATTAAAAGTATATTTAATTAAAAAAAAAAAACTTCACTCAGGTTATATCTCTACCTTATTAACAATTACTAAAAAAGCAAGGTCCTTCTTTGGCCGTTACACATTTAATACTATAACTATTACAATATTGTGATACAAATTATCAAATGCAAATAATATAAATCAGGTTATATCTCTACCTTATTAACAATTACTAAAATTGAACGAAATTGAAGGTATTAGTCGATTATTGCTTTTATAGTTTTGTTCAATTCAAGTGTATAGAAAATAGTTTGGGGTTGGTGGCGTTTCGGTGGTTGTTTGTAGGATTTTTAAATCAAACAATATGATAAATTATAAGGGATTCAAAACATAATGAAAAGAAATTATTGCTATATGAGAATCAACAAAAACAACACTAAAATAAATTTATTAGAATAATATTATATTATTATATTATTAGATAAACAACTTGAAATACTTCTTACTCCCAGTGTCCTCTAAACATCCATGCCGGATCATCATATGGTTTTAATTCATTTGACAAATAATACCCATCTTGTTTTAGTAGCCAGTATACGGTGTTGGTGTTCGAAATATCCCGACCACCAATAAGTTTTACTACTTCTTTGTCAAAAACATGAAAATGTGCAGACTGAGATCCATGGACAAAATTTCCCCAGAAAAGAGTGTTACGAAAGAAATTTTCACAAAAGCCGAAATTGTACCCATGATCAAAAGTGATGTTGTGATGCCCAAGATCATCGTCTCCTGATTTCACATGAAGATCAATTGATGAATCTTGAATTCCGTTACATATATTAACTGACCACTCACAGTAATAACAATATCTGCTATGAGAAGATGTTATAAGTAAGCATATTAATATAATGAAAACTGAAGGAAGTTTCTTTGTAACAAAAATACTCATTTTTACCCTCCGAACAATGAGAATGTGTATGTGTATTTGAGTGTGTTCCTCTCATATGGCATACATTTATAGACCGTCTGTACACATTAACATTAAATCTTTATATTTACAAACATCAATGCAAAAAGTTAAATGCATCTATAAACACGCTTAGTCAACTGATACATCATATTTTTATTAATGCAAAACACTTATTTTCTCTCAAACCTTACAAACATTCTTATTAATACTTACATTTTCACTTCATTTATTTTTAATTAACAAGTTCTTTTTGTAATAAATCAATTTTAATTTTCGTATATATTTTTATTAATGCAAAACACTTATTTTCTCTCAAACCCTACAAACATTCTTATTAATACTTACATTTTCACTTCATTTATTTTTAATTAACAAGTTCTTTTTGTAATAAATCAATTTTAATTTTCGTATTATTTAAAATAACAGAATACATTTAAAAACAAAATTCATTTCACAAAGTAACTTTTGTATTAAACTTTCTTTTAAATAAAAATATCACATTTACTTTTTGTTGGTATTTTACATACTTAATATAAATACACTATTAAGTAATCAATGTAAATACTTGACCTAGAAAAGTCTAAACATACAAAAACATACGTAATTATCATGTACAAAAGTGTCTTCGCATCCTTTGCACGTTTCTTTTACTTTGTACAATAACCGTCCCCTTAAGACGCTAGTATGTTACGCCAATAAACGTTTGTGTTTCGCCCTCGTTGCCTGACCAATACACTACAACAAAATCAAGTTAATGCAACCCTAATAAAATGTTGCATTAGACCTTAAAAAGGTTGCATTAGGCCTAATGCAACCTTTTATTAGGAGCTGCATTAGGCGAAGTTGCATTAGACCTAATGCAACCTTTTCAAGACCTAACGCAACCTTTTTTAAAGTGTTGCATTTACAATTCAAATGCAACCTTTCTATTTGCAACCTTTTTACGTTCTATTGCAACTTTTTTTACTTTGAAATGCAACTTTTTAATACTTAAATGCAACTTTTATTATACTTTAGTTACAGAAATGCAACCTTTTATACACTAAAATGCAACTTTTATTATAGCTTAGTTTACAAAATGCAACTTTTTTCTACGCTTCATGCAACCATTATTGTCCTTTTTAATATAAAAATTGCAACCCTTTTTTGCAATGTAAAATTTTGAACATCCAATCACAAATAGGCTAAAACAATAATAACATAGATATCATTGAGTCAATCAATGTACTTTAACATAGTTGTCCAAACTCAACAACAATAGTCAACACAAAGTGTCAATTACAATATAAAGAGTAATGAAAACATCACTCATCTCAATCTCCAACTAGAAGGTGTTTCGTAACCTTTCGCATCATAGCTTCGAAGTCTTCTTGCTCATTGTTAATATCTTTTTGCATAGCTTCAAGTTCGGCTTTCTTTTCTATGATGTTCTTCTTCAATCTGTTTGCACATTTTTAGAGACTTGTTATTCTCGACTTCAATGTTTGTTTTGAATAATTCCATCAGCCTCTCCTGATTCATGTGATATGCAAGCACCATAGGTTTGTAGTTCTTCAATATTTGTTCCTGCAATATTGTTTGAAAAAATATTAAAAAAATATTGTCCAAGTTAAGAAGTCAAAATTCAGAAGTCAAACTTGCATCAAAATTATATCTGTGTATATGTATCTATTATCAAAACAAGCATCCAACAAACTGGGTAATATTATTAAATCAAATCTGGTTAACAATAAAAAATATTACCTCAAAGCTGTTTAAACCAAAACTTGGTAATATTATTAACAAAGTGATAGACTGCCAAACATAATTAAGCTTCTCACTTGGATTCTCCAACCACTTGTTTAACTTTAGTAAGAACATGTTGACAAACATAATTAAGCTTCTCAGCTTTGCTTTATTAATATGTGGTTTTTTTAACCATATTTGTGACATGTTCACTCTGAACTAAGTGAAACATCATACTTATTTAAAGGATCCCATGATACGCATACCAATTTGTTATCTATAAGCGTAGTTTTAAAAAGCCCGAAGCGCACAAAAGCGATGAGGTCTAAAACCGAGGCGCAAAGCGCAAAAGTGGTGAACTTTTCGTACGCGAGGCGCAAGACGATTACATAATTTTTTATATATCCTATAGGTTTGTAGCATCCTTCACCCAAGATATAGATATAAATAAGGTATATATATGATTTCACTTAAATGTACAACTTTTTTAGCTACATGTATAACACTTTGAAGCAGAAAAACACCTCGCGTACGAGTTTTCTTGCGTTTTTTATACATTGCATGCCTTGTGTGACATAAGGCGCATGGATTTGCGCCTCAGGTCGCCTCTCGCTCAGGCGCGCTTTTTAAAACCTGGTCTATAAGTAACAATTTTATTCTTTCATCAATAGCACACATACACACACTTGTATTTATATCATCGCCAATCGATCAAAAGTAAGCATATGGCATAAATATCTTTTAATGTAGGTACTACATACATACCTTCAAGTGCCTAGCAGATCCTCCTTTAAGAATCATATTTTCTGAACAAATAAAGTCAATCCACGTCACTTTATTACAACATAATCATAATTTAATAAGCCCATAATAAATAATAATATACCCAAACAGACGTCTCCTGTTAAGAGCACAAGGTTAAAGTCCAATCATTTCCAACAATACTTGAATATTCTAAACCTTGGCAATTATACCAACCCAACTTTTGGTTTAACTCAATTCATCAAAATGGAACAATAACTTGATGAATTTCAGTGAAAAAATAGGTCCCAATTATTTGTTCTATAATTAATGGAAACGAGTATATACACAAACTATTGATTACTTGATTTAAAGTTTCCATTATAATTTTCATCATATATTTATATTTACCTATGATCACATCACATAGGTATTTGTTTATACTAAGCAAGAATACAAGATCTTACTTTCAAATATCATCATTGAAACAAGAAGTTGGCTTCAAAATTTAAGACCATATGATGGCCTTGCCGCACACCGGCGTAATATACAGTAGGAGGTTAAGTGTGGTCTAAGTTGGATCAACATACTCTTTAACAAGAAGAGCCAAGTAAAAACCACAAATAATTATTTAATCAGCTTTTTTAGGCTTAGGTATGAGAACAATGGATTAAACTTATTATGAACTAACTCACATTGTGATAATTTATTTACACATATACAGGTCAAAATATATCAAGTTATGCAACTACAATAAAACAATCCATAGCCCCCCTTTGTTTATATTGTGATAATTTATTTACACATATACAGGTCAAAATGTATCTCAAAAACTTCTTATTCACAATATTAGTTCACACGTTTCACAAAATGATGATTTCAACATACACATAGTATAACAAAGAAAATCACCATAACACATTTGTTTCCTTTAATCACTTTACCTGATCTTCTAATAATAATAATAATAATAATAATAATAATAAAAACACACATGGAATTTTGAGAGTTCTTAGGGGCATAAACTGCTTTGATGTCCGATGGCTGATTCTGGATACAACAGAGTGGATTTAGTGCTTTATTAAGACATTGAAAACCTAACACAAAAATAGTTAAACATATACTATATTACCTCTTACGAGCGTCCTGTAATAGACAAATCTAATATTAAGTGACAAAATGTGTGTATCATAAAAAAAATAGGGTTTTTTTTTTTTTTTTTTTTTTTAAGAATTGACACTTGTCTATGTACAATTTTATAACTTTCTCAAGACGCTCTAAAGTTGCAATGTGAACTTGAAAAAGAAAACCAAATTGGTATCAAGGATATGTCATGATAATGATGGTAGGTGATTCTATTGTGTAAAGTGAACATATGTTAAAGAGCGATATACATGTTCAATTTTCACCGAATAAAACAATCAATAGGTAAACAGTGAAGTTCCGTTTTAAAAATAAATAAACATGATCAAACTAGTATCGGCTAAAATGATCTAATTAAATATTTCTATTTATTTATCTATAGTAGAAAAATATTATTATTTGGCTTATGTATAATAAAAATATAATACTTATTATAACATTTTGGGTCTTTATATCGAGTTGTGAGTCACACTAGATCATAACATGTTTGATTTTTATTCAAAAAAGTATGGCGCGACCACACATGTAAACATGTCTCAACAATCGAGCTCAAGTGCTTGTGAGAGCTCAATACCGAACCTGGTTATGATTATATTTGTCGTTCGGGATGTGACAAATAATGTCATAGGGCTGAAATCCCCCCAACCGAACATGGTAGGTATAACCATCCAAGTCATGTATGGACTATATCTACACAAGATTATCATGACTTTAATATTTTGTCGTGGTAGAAAGAAAAGGAAGACGAATATCTGATTCTATCCATCATTGATAATGATTTACTAAGCATTCAAGCTTCTACAGTAGCTTTAGAATCTGCCTTTTCTTTTAGTGGCAGTGTGTTGTCGATGCGAAGAACAAAACTGGCTCCTAAGTCGATAGAGATGGTCATTTGCCTAAAAGTTCATTTGGATGTGGTGAATCGTGTAACATGAGACAAAGACAAACCTTAAAGATGAAAATTTAGGGATGGCTAAAAAACCCAAACCGCACGGGTATACCCGAAACCCGAAATATTTGGGACGGGTATACCCGATACCCGATGGGTACGGATCCGGGTTTGGGTTTAAATTTTTATTTTTTCCGGGTTCGGGTATTGTATATAGTGATACCCGACCCGATTACCCGATATATGGATATCTGATTACCCGCACGCAAAAATACCCAATATAATTTATTTATAATATATTTTTTTATACTATTAGTATATGTCTATCTATTTGTATTTCTAAAATATAATTTTCTTATATATTTAATGTTTCAAAACTTCTCCCAATCCCATTAATTACTATCATAGAAGAATGAAACGTCAAAACTTTATAAGTATTTTCTACTACAAATCTCAACCGGTATTTTTTAACAAAATAACGGGTATACCCGTTACCCGTGGGTATACCCAATACCCGACGGGTAATTAACCGACAATACCCGACGGGTATCGGGTCGGGTTTGGTATTCGGTTTTATAAACGGGTACGGGATTGGTATTACCAATACCCTACCCGAACCAGACCCATTGCCATCCCTAGATGAAATAGCACTTGAAACAAAATTACACAATGAAGAGGTGGGTGACGGACAATCTTCCGGCGTATCCGACAAAGAACTAACCAACGATGCAAGCCGACGTTGAAGATAAAGTTGCATTGATACAAAATTGGTGCATTTGTGAAGTATTATTATTAATAAATATTGAATTTTGTAATTTAATATGTTATGTTTATTATTTTTAAACAATTGTTCTAACGCCTTTAAACACGTTATATCGAATTACTGGTTGTATCATGTTTTGAGTAGGAACCGGACCCGACCATACCCGAATCGTGTAGGGTGCATATTCATACATACCCTCGTACCCGGGTCCTGTTCTTACCCGGTGCCATTTTACGCCCAAAACGCGATTCGTGCATCTCTATACTAACACTCAAACCTATCTAACATTCAAACCCAATTGTTATTGCTTGTTTCTTTAATCCTTATTGGGTTACTTGTCACCATGCCCAAGCTCAACTGTTAGTTTCCAATTTCCATTTCTAGACTATGCAACCATTTGTTAATTTGTCATATATTTTAATATACTAAAAATAAAAGAACTAACAATTCCTACCAAAACTAGTATATATTTTTCCTAATTTCCCTCCAATTAATATTTCCCTCCTAAATACCTAAATTTTCTCGCGCGTCCCATTAAAATTAGAAATCCACCGTCCCATAATTTTTAGGAGGGAAAGAAAACATCTAGGAGAATTTAGCTAAATAAAAAAAATAGACTGATAGTAGAAAACGAAGAAATATTTTGAGGAAATTAATAAAATTAAAGTGTAAAGTTGTATAATGTTTGTATAACAAGAAATGAAATAGGACAAAAAAAATATACTTTATGTTTTGAATTTGTGAGATTCAATTAGAAAAAAAAATTAAAAAGTTTTTTTTAGTTAAAAACTATTTCTATTTAGTTCTCCAAAAAAATATAAGAGTTGCATTTTAGTTTTAACAAAGCAACTTTTCTACCAAAAGTTGCATTTTTTTATAAAACTCGCAACTTTTAAATAAAAAGGTTGCAAATTCTATAAGATTTGGCAACTTTTTATAAAAAAAGTTGCATTAGTTCTCTAATGCAACCTTTATGTTGAACTAAGTTGCATTAGAGTCAAATGCAACACAATTAAAAAAGGTTACATCTAAAAAGTTGCATTAGCCCCATTTTCTAGTAGTGATAATATCTCCTATTTGTCGAGAACATTAAAATGTACAAACTGCGATCCATGGAAAAAGCATCCTTCGATAACAGTGTTGCGAGATAAATTTTATCAAAAGTGATGTCCCGATGGCCGAAGTCATCATCTATGAGAAAGTGTTATAAGAAAGTAAGTGAAACAAGTTAATACAGTAAAACGAAGAAAAGAGTCTTTGTAACATAAACATTCATTTTCACTCTTTGAAAATGAGTATATGAGTGTGTTCCTCTCACATGAACATCAATTGATGAATCTTGAATTCCGTTATATATATTATTTGTCCACTCAAAGTAATGACAATATCTGTTATGAGAAGGTGTTATAAGTAAGCATATTAATATAATGAAAACTGAAGGAAGTTTCTTTATAACAAAAATACAAAAAAATTCTTAATTATTGATTGCAGATTTTAATACAACGGTGGTTCACATACAAATAAAGTTACTAGAGATACATATGTTTAGGTGAGGGTTTATGCATTCGTAAACCAATTGGCAAAGCTTTGTTGGGGTTGGGGCCACCGTTTTTTTTTGTCAGTGTATAAATTTACGCGTTTTCGTCGAAAACTTTATACGTATCGAGTCCGGCCCCTCCGTTTTAAAGGTCCCGTGAATTTCACCCCCCCCCCCTCAAACAAATTCAAGCTCCGCCACGTATGTATATGTAGAGATAGAGAAGGAGGGGGTGTTTCAATAATAATTTGGGATATCCCATTAATACAAACCATTATAAGGGTTAATGTCAAATAAGGAAATTTAACAAATGTAAGAGATGTACAAAAGCCTATATGTTTATATTTATTTATTTATTTATTTTTGGAAGGCATTTATATTTAAATAAGAGAGTTAAAATATTACTATGTTAGTATCATAACTGATAAGCACGATAATAAAACATTTGATTTCTTCACAGCTAATCACGAGAATATTCTTGATTTAATTTAGTCCAGCAAGCAGTCCACAACAACTTCTCGACTCCCCAAGGGCGAGGATTTGTTTTCTCTAGATTAAGGTTTTCTATCCAGAAGGGGGTGGCGGCGCAACTTGTTGCCCGTCTACCTGCTATTCTTATGTAATTTGTCCGTTTTTGTTGAAATGAATTGAAAGTATATTTAATTAAAAAAAAAAAAAACTTCACTCAGGTTATATCTCTACCTTATTAACAATTACTAAAACAGCAAGGTCCTTCTTTGGCCGTTACACATTTAATACTATAAATATTACAATATTGTGATACAAATTATCAAATGCAAATAATATAAATCAGGTTATATCTCTACCTTATTAACAATTACTAAAATTGAACGAAATTGAAGGTATTAGTCGATTATTGCTTTTATAGTTTTGTTCAATTCAAGTGTATAGAAAATAGTTTGGGGTTGGTGGCGTTTCGGTGGTTGTTTGTAGGATTTTTAAATCAAACAATATGATAAATTATAAGGGATTCAAAACATAATGAAAAGAAATTATTGCTATATGAGAATCAACAAAAACAACACTAAAATAAATTTATTACAATAATATTATATTATTATATTATTAGATAAACAACTTGAAATACTTCTTACTCCCAGTGTCCTCTAAACATCCATGCCGGATCATCATATGGTTTTAATTCATTTGACAAATAATACCCATCTTGTTTTAGTAGCCAGTATACGGCGTTGGTGTTCGAAAGATCCCGACCACCAATAAGTTTTACTACTTCTTTGTCAAAAACATGAAAATGTGCAGACTGAGATCCATGGACAAAATTTCCCCAGAAAAGAGTGTTAAGAAAGAAATTTTCACAAAAGCCGAAATTGTACCCATGATCAAAAGTGATGTTGTGATGCCCAAGATCATCGTCTCCTGATTTCACATGAAGATCAATTGATGAATCTTGAATTCCGTTACATATATTAACTGACCACTCATAGAAATGACAATATCTGCTATGAGAAGGTGTTATAAGTAAGCATATTAATATAATGAAAATTGAAGGAAGTTTCTTTGTAACAAAAATACTCATTTTTACCCTCCGAACAATGAGAATGTGTATGTGTATTTGAGTGTGTTCCTCTCATATGGCATACATTTATAGACCGTCTGTACACATTAACATTAAATCTTTATATTTACAAACATAAATGCAAAAAGTTACAAGCATCTATAAACACGCTTAGTCAACTGATACATCATATTTTTATTAATGCAAAACACTTATTTTCTCTCAAACCCTACAAACATTCTTATTAATACTTACATTTTCACTTCACCGTCACTTTTTACATTTATTTTTAATTAACAAGTTCTTTTTGTAATAAATCAATTTTAATTTTCGTATTATTTAAAATAACAGAATACATTTAAAAACAAAATTCATTTCACAAAGTAACTTTTGTATTAAACTTTCTTTTAAATAAAAATATCACATTTACTTTTTGTTGGTATTTTACATACTTAATATAAATACACGAATAAGTAATCAATGTAAATACTTGACCTAGAAAAGTCTAAACATACAAAAACATACGTAATTATCATGTACAAAAGTGTCTTCGCATCCTTTGCACGTTTCTTTTACTTTGTACAATAACCGTCCCCTTAAGACGCTAGTATGTTACGCCAATAAACGTTTGTGTTTCGCCCTCGTTGCCTGACCAATAATATCTCCTATTTGTCGAGAACATTAAAATGTACAAACTGCGATCCATGGAAAAAGCATCCTTCGATAACAGTGTTGCGAGATAAATTTTATCAAAAGTGATGTCCCGATGGCCGAAGTCATCATCTATGAGAAACTGTTATAAGAAAGTAAGTGAAACAAGTTAATACAGTAAAACGAAGAAAAGAGTCTTTGTAACATAAACATTCATTTTCACTCTTTGAAAATGAGTATATGAGTGTGTTCCTCTCACATGAACATCAATTGATGAATCTTGAATTCCGTTATATATATTATTTGTCCACTCAAAGTAATGACAATATCTGTTATGAGAAGGTGTTATAAGTAAGCATATTAATATAATGAAAACTGAAGGAAGTTTCTTTATAACAAAAATACAAAAAATTCTTAATTATTGATTGCAGATTTTAATACAAACGGTGGTTCACATACAAATAAAGTTACTAGAGATACATATGTTTAGGTGAGGGTTTATGCATTCGTAAACCAATTGGCAAAGCTTTGTTGGGGTTGGGGCCACCGTTTTTTTTGGTCAGTGTATAAATTTACGCGTTTTCGTCGAAAACTTTATACGTATCGAGTCCGGCCCCTCCGTTTTAAAGGTCCCGTGACTTTCAGCCCCCCCTAAAAAAATTTTAAGCTCCGCCACGTATGTATATGTAGAGATAGAGAAGGAGGGGGTGTTTCAATAATAATTTGGGATATCCCATTAATACAAACCATTATAAGGGTTAATGTCAAACAAGGAAATTTAACAAATGTAAGAGATGTACAAAAGCCTATATGTTTATATTTATTTATTTTTATTTTTTTGGAAGGAATTTATATTTAAATAAGAGAGTTAAAATATTACTATGTTAGTATCATAACTAATAAGCACGATAATAAAACATTTGATTTCTTCACAGCTAATCACGAGAATATTCTTGATTTAATTTAGTCCAGCGAGTAGTCCACAACAACTTCTTGACTCCCTAGGGGCGAGGATTTGTTTTCTCTAGATTAAGGTTCTCTATCCAGAAGGGGGTGGCGGCGCAACTTGTTGCTCGTCTACCTGCTATTCTTATGTAATTTGCCCGTTTTTATTGAAATGAATTAAAAGTATATTTAATTAAAAAAAAAACTTCACTCAGGTTATATCTCTACCTTATTAACAATTACTAAAACAGCAAGGTCCTTCTCTGGCCGTTACACATTTAATACTATAACTATTACAATATTGTGATACAAATTACCAAATGCAAATAATATAAATCAGGTTATATCTCTACCTTACTAACAATTACTAAAATTGAACGAAATTGAAGGTATTAGTCGATTATTGCTTTTATAGTTTTGTTCAATTCAAGTGTATAGAAAATAGTTTGGGGTTGGTGGCGTTTCGGTGGTTGTTTGTAGGATTTTTAAATCAAACAATATGATAAATTATAAGGGATTCAAAACATAATTAAAAGAAATTATTGCTATATGAGAATCAACAAAAACAACATTAAAATAAATTTATTAGAATAATATTATATTATTATATTATTAGATAAACAACTTGAAATACTTCTTACTCCCAGTGTCCTCTAAACATCCATGCCGGATCATCATATGGTTTTAATTCATTTGACAAATAATACCCATCTTGTTTTAGTAGCCAGTATACGGTGTTGGTGGTTGAAAGATCCCGACCACCAATAAGTTTTACTATTTCTTTGTCAAAAACATGAAAATGTGCAGACTGAGATCCATGGACAAAATTTCCCCAGAAAAGAGTGTTAAAAAAGAAATTTTCACAAAAGCCGAAATTGTACCCATGATCAAAAGTGATGTTGTGATGCCCAAGATCATCGTCTCCTGATTTCACATGAAGATCAATTGATGAATCTTGAATTCCGTTATATATATTAACTGTCCACTCAAAGTAATGACAATATCTGCTATGAGAAGGTGTTATAAGTAAGCATATTAATATAATGAAAACTGAAGGAAGTTTCTTTGTAACAAAAATACTCATTTTTACCCTCGAACAATGAGAATGTGTATGTGTATTTGAGTGTGTTCCTCTCATATGGCATATATTTATAGACCGTCTGTACACATTAACATTAAATCTTTATATTTACAAATATACATGGCAATGCATAAGGTATAGTGGTTTAAGCCATGTTATCTCTCTCTCTCTCTCTCCCTCTCTCTCTCTCTCTATATATATATATATATATATATATATAAGTATTAAATACAAATGGATTCTAACCTAGAATGTATAAAAGATTTTTGAACCATTGATCAAAAAATAAAATAGAAGACAAACATAAATGCAAAAAGTTAAATGCATCTATAAACACGCTTAGTCAACTGATACATCATATTTTTATTAATGCAAAACACTTATTTCTCTCAAACCCTACAAACATTCTTATTAATACTTACATTTTCACTTCACCGTCACTTTTTACATTTATTTTTAATTAACAAGTTCTTTTTGTAATAAATCAATTTTAATTTTCGTATTATTTAAAATAACAGAATACATTTAAAACAAAATTCATTTCACAAAGTAACTTTTGTATTAAACTTTCTTTTAAATAAAATATCACATTTACTTTTTGTTGGTATTTTACAAACTTAATAAAAATACACGAATAAGTAATCAATGTAAATGCAAGCTTCTTCCCTGCAAATATAAAAAATACACAAACAGAAAATGGAAGTTAAATAAATCTCTTTTCTTGCAATTAATAGTATGGGACTCAGATCCTTGTAAAAAATACTCACGTCTTTATTGCAAGCTTCCTCCATTGCAAATTTGCAATGGAGGTACCATATAGACCAATGTTTTGAAACCGGACCAGACCGGTCGGTCAGACCAGAAATCGAACTCTAGACCGGTCCGGGTTGATGGGTTGGCCCGCCTAAACATTGGACCGGTGGTTGGTCCGTCGGGACGGAAAAACGGACGGTTGGACTGGGTTTTTAAGGGATGGATTGTTTTTTTATATTTTTTCTGGATTTTTGTGGGGTTTCTTGGCCGGCTCGTCGAACCAGTTGGAAATTTTGTGTTTTTGGTGGATCCGCTATCTAGGATTGCATATGTAGCTAAGGTGTCATCAATCTCACTTAGGTAGTAGCCACACAAGAAGATAACGTGGATCCCTCGACCTAGCATTTCTGTTGTGTTCCCAAGTCTCATTTAAGAGAGGAAAAGAAGAGAAAGGAAAAAGAAGAAAACCCATGTTTCAGAGTTTTTTTAAGAAGGAAAAGAAAGGAAACGGAGGGATGGGTGTTCCAAAGTTTTTTTTAAGAAGGGAAATAAAGAGAAAATGAGCCTTATTTTCAAGGTTTTTGAGACCGGATCGGACTGGCCGGTTCGACCGGTCTAATTGGGAATCGCCAAGGTCACCAATCCGGTTACAGAAGATCAACAATTTTACAAGAAACCGGTTGATTCGTAGTTTTTGATGGTTCGGTGAACTAGTCGGTAGGACCGGTAAGTTCATAAACCCCATTTTATCTCGTCTGATAACATCAAAATAATCTTTGCCTTCACTCATTTTCTCTTGTCCGATACTCTCTACCATCACTGTGGATTCGGTATGTGCTCAATTCATAATTAGATTTGATGATTACTTGGCTTGTCTTTGTCAACTAGATGCATCCGATTCTCGTTGGTGTATAGCTTCAACTTTTGTGGTGTGGCGGTTAGTTGGTGGTGTAGTATAGTGGCGGTGGAGGTTGTTTTCTGTTATGGTTATGGTTAGGGTTGTAAACAAACCAAACGTTCAATGAACAATTCGTGAAATGTTTCGCGGGAAGTTCGTTTGTGTTCATTTGTTTAATAAATGAACGAACACAAACAAGAAATTTTGTTCGTTTAGTTAAACAAACGAATATGAATAGAGTCCGCGTTCGTTTATTTATGTTCGTGAACGTTTGGTATCGTGTTAGTTTATGTTTGTTTGTGTTCGATAGTTCATTAGGGTTTTTAACTTTTTATTTTTAATTTAAGTACTTCAAATTTCCTATTAGTAGATTATTTAATATATATTAGTCTATCACATAGTAATATTACTTTAACTATTTTGATTAGTTGTTATTTTTTGTGGATTAAACGAGTACTTCAATTTTAATATGACAATTTTGTGTTTTTATGAGACATTATGTGATGAAGATTATGTCAAATATATTTGGGTAATTGGATTAGTATATTTTGGGCAGACAATGTTCGTGATGAAATTTCCGAAATTTAATATGTGTTAGTTTGTGCTCGGTTTTGTTCATTTATGTCTATTTGTGTTCGTTTACGTTCATTTGTGATGGCTTTTGTCTGACACCTAAATTTAACAAATAAAAACAAATGAATACGAACTTGTTTATTTCCTTTATAAACTCCCACAAACAAAAAATCGTTCGGTAACTGTTCATGAACAGTTCGTGAACACGTTATTTTCTTAACAAACAAACATGAACAAAAATCTCGTTCGGTAAGTGTTTGTGAACACGTTATTTTCTTAACAAACAAACACGGACAAGGCCTTGTTCATATTCGTTTGGTTCGTTTACAGCCCTAGTTGTGATGGTTGTTTTATCTTTTATGTTATTGTTAGGATAGAGATTTAGAGAGGAGTGAGGGTGCAGAAGAAGATAACAGAGAGAAGAGATGGTGAGAGTTGTTATGTTATTTTATATGAAAAAAGTGTGAAAGTTGAAACTATATATTTTCTAGAAACAAAGACAGGGGTTATGTTTGTATTTTACATTTATTTGGCTTTTATTAATATTTTTAAATATATATATATATATATTATTTATTATGTTATCCGGTTTTAAATCTGGTCGGACCGGACGATATGACGTCCGATTCGTTGTCCGACCCGATCCTAAAAACATTGCTTATTTTGATCCTCCCAAATTGGAGAGATATGGAGAGAAAAGAAATGAAAAAACAAATACCTTCCCTCCCTTTCTTTTCTTTCCCCCCACTTCATTTCTTTTCTTTTATCTCTTTAAAGAAACTCAGGAACATAGCGTTCTAATTGGACGATGACTGCACTTGAAATGTGATGACTTTGCATGATCCGTAACCTCGTGTTATTGATCTGTGACAATTGTTGTAAGAGACCCGCAACTTGAGTTAGCGGAACACACCCGTGTGACCCGCAACCTGATCATCTTCATCTGTTGCTACCATCAAAGCGGGATGGATAAAACATAAGTTAGATCCGCTATGTGAGATAGCGAATAATGGTGAATCCAAAAAAAAAAAGAAGAAAAAAAGAAAAAAAACACAAAATGCTCATTCACACACACACCAAAAACACTTTTTTCTTGTGAAATGATAACAAAAAACGGCAAAAAAAAGAAATCTTAGTTTGACTGCTTAAATGGCTGAAAAGGCAAAATGGTAAAATCCTAATTATTGATTTTAACTCGTTTCGGGTTGAGCCATGTAGTAACACACAAAGTGTTAAACACAATGCGTAAGACACAATGTGATGCACACAATTCATAAAATGCAATGTGTAAAAGACGTAAAATTACTAAAAAGTGTAAACACAATGCTTTTAACTCGGTCAGAACAAAATATACGTCAAAACGTGGACCAACCGGAAGCGTACACAAAATAAGTACGAAAATGTATAATGTTTGACATTACTTGTTTTTCAAAAAAAAAATTGAAGTTTAAACGTGGGCCAACTCATATTTATATCGGTACATATATAAATTTTCGCGCGTAAATTTTTTTTTTCCAAGTAAAGGTATGAAATGTAACACCCCAACCGATGGCGGAATCATCGAGGTGCCACGTAGTGACGATTGTTCAAAAGCTCATGGTACTAAAATGTAAATATATGATTATTGAATATTGTTTTACAACATGTGAAATTAAATACAAGACAACAAGAATAAGAATAATTGATTGATTTAATCTAAGTCCAAAGTCCTATGTGAAGCGTCAAGCAGCTTATCCTGAAACATGCACGAAAAATAATTTTGTCAACATATGATGTTGGTGAGTACTACTTAGATTTGTACGTATAGTATAAGTTTTGAAAAGTAATACAATTCATGGTCTAGTATCACCAAGGCATTATGTAAACACGCAAGTAACCAAACAAGACAAAGATCACATGTAAGTTGTACAATGAAATTGATAATGAGCACCTCAACACGCGTGAGTCTAAAAGAGCACCATAACACAAAGTTATGTCTAAATGAGCACCGTAACATAAGTTACGTCTAAATGAGCACCGTAACATACGTTACGTCTGAGTGTAAAGAGCACCATAACATAAGTTATGTCTAAATGTATGATTTTGTATGTAAGCTACGTTCATGTTCAATCATAAGCACAAAGATAAACAAGACACGTATATGAATTGTAAATGAATAGAATGTATGTGTAAATAAATATGAAGGTTTTGAATAGTTGTGCATGAATCACCCCAAAAATTTTAAAAGCGAAAAAGGGGATAAGTAATACTCACCTTAGCAAGGTGGTAAGTCTCGTGTAATTGAATAAGTGTATCCAACGTTGCCAAGTATCACCCTATGTATAATGTAACAAATAATTCTAAGTGTATCTAGTCTATAAGTATTTTCTAGGGCTTCGAATTGGGGACACGTATTTATTTGGTTAATAAATTAAACGTTTAATAAATAAGAGAAATTTGGTAAATAAATAAACAAAAAGTCTTTGAGTAAACTTTAAATCAAATATGGTCACAATATATAGTTTTAAGTGTGAAAATAATTTTTATAAAATTATTTTCTTGAAAATAGAATATTTAATCTATTTATTCCAAATTGTCAAAATATGATTTTAATATCTAAAAATATTAAAATTAAAGAATTCTTGAATTAAAAATTGTATTTCTGTTCCAAATGAATAGAAATAATTTATGTAAAATTTTGGTACAAAAATATTGTAAAATGAATTTATTATGAATTATTTATGATTAAAACTAACAAAAATTGATTAAAAATATTAAACAAACGATTTTTCAGAAATAAAAATTATTTCTGAAATGTATATTGTTATACTAGTTTAGGATAATTTTTGTGGAATTTTATAAAATCGTTTAGATATTTTTATTGAATTTTACAATTATAAATGAATAAACTTGTAATATTTATTATATATATTCAATAAATGATTTTTGAAAAACTAAAAATTGGAAAGCAAAGTTTATCATAGGAATAACATAAAATAAATTTTGTAGAGTTTATAAAGGTGTTTTAGTATTTTAAAACTAATTTTAAAATAATATTGAATAATAAAGAAAAAGGGGTTTTTGGAAAGAAAAAGGTTTGCTGTGGGTGGGGCTCGAACCCGGCACCTACTGGTTGAAAGAAAACGACCAGACCAGCTGGTCTGGTTGCTGATTTGTTAAGCATCTTGGATTTAGATTTCATTTAAACAATACTTGAACAGAAATCCCCAATTATAATGAAGCGAGCCCTAGATTTTCCAATACTTCGATTTAGCAAGCAATAGCCCCTGATATGATAGGGCTATTGTTTGTGAGTATCCGGTGAACAAAACCCATCAAGAAAACATAACTTACAATTACGAATTCGCGTCTATAAGCTCGGTCAACAGAATAGTCAAACTCTTTTGATTGAACACGAACGAGATAATATCAGAATAATGTGAGAGTGGGGATATGTTTTTCGGCATCTATGGATTGTTAATCTATGTTCAATTTATAGGTAAAGATTCGGATCGATGGATTGGAAAGGTTGACTAAGCTTTAATAGTAAACGCGTGATTAGCCTTGATTGAACGAATGTTATAACGTTGATTGATGTAATGGGCGCGTATAATAGGTCAACGGTAGTTAATTGGGTTCCTAATCATCCAAAATTAAGTAGTTTGAATGGTCAAAGAAGGAGCTTTCTTGCCATATCTGCTGCTGCACATCGACAGGGAAAAGGAAGAGCAAAGGTGTTGGGGTTTTAAGGGTTATATATAATTAAGGTTGGGTTTATTCCAACAACGAGCCGTAGCTCAAGTGGTGTGTGTGTGTGCGTCTAGTGTTTGGCCCTGCTCTGGTTCGAATCCGGGCAGAGGCAGCGTTTTTTTTTTTTTTTTTAAAGGGGAAGAGGAGGTGGACCTGGGCTGCAGTGGGCTGGCTCTGTGTTGGGCTCATGTCTTAAGGGATTGATTGGGTTGGGTTTAAGAGTGGTGTTAAAAAAAAGAAGTATATATATAATAAAATCTGAATTTTATTTTATTATTATTATTATTATTTTTAAAACAAATATATATATATATATATATATAATGAAAAAGTGACGGATGTCACATGAAAAGAGGTAAACTCAGGAATTTTCCAAAATAAAAAAAGTTTAAGTCGAAATGAAGATCAACTCATATCTATACTGAACATACTTTATTAAATTTGGTCACCATGTATTACACGAGTTAAACAATTTAATGTATTTAAATACAAGTCTAAAAATAAATAAAATATACATGCACTTACATATTATTATTAAACATTTAAACCTATATTTACCAACTTTCTTTATGGGTTAAAAAAATTGTTTTTTCACTCATTATACAAAATTTCCCATTTTTGCATATCTAGTCTAGCCCATTGAATTTGATTTTCATTTCTAACTCAAAATTTTACATCATTCGCAAATTTACCCCCTTTTTTATTTTAAATTAAAGCTTTTCTTCTTTGCAATTTACCCGTAACATTTTTTACTTTCAACTTTGCTCTAGTTTTCATGTTTTGCAAATTTTTCTTTTTTTGTTTTACATTTCGTTTCGCATTGCATTGTGTGTGTAAGGTTCAACATTTTTTAAATGATGTTAGTTAAAATTAGCGATTGTAAATTATGTGTAACATTAATGTATAATCAATAGTATTGGTATTTATGTTTGGTTGATGACAAAATACTAGTTAGTATTATTTGTTATTATATTTATATTTTATTATCATACATTAATAATTAAGTTAAAGGAAGTATCATGTGGCATTAATTGAAATCGTTTATTATAATAGGGATGCTTTCTGTGGCTAACAATTAACTTTTTTTTATTAAACATAATATTATTATATTATTATGTATAAAAATGTTTTTAAAGGAGTATTATTATTATTACTATTATTGTTACTATAAGGAATGCCCGCGCGTTGCGGCAGGTGTCTCGATTTATATTATATTCAATTATGATGTTGATTACGAACCACAACCCGGGTTTACGGCATTTTACTTTATTCAACAAAATATAGTATAAAAAATATTAGCACAACAAACCAAATAAAACTTTGTAGATAATTATAGTGGCAAAAATATTAATATCATCTAGATATTGATTTCCACTGCTTGGTGTCATAGTTCCTTTTTTTTTTGTCATCTTAGATTCAGATAGCCAATAAAAATCACCAAATAATAAAAGCGAAAATAGGAAATATGATTACTATAGTAATGCTAAGACACCACATGAAAGTGAGATTGTGAGAGTTCATTAAATTTTATAGAAACTACAAATATATGCACACCGGGTTGACGAATCAAAAAATAGAAATTAATAGCATCACTTAGCATAAGACAATCATCAACTACTATAAAAGATATAAAAAATCGAACAACAAACGAATAATCAAATAATTCACGTTGATATTAGGAAGTAAATCTAGGTATCAAACCTGCTGGTTGCAAGAGAATTCCTTTGCCAATCTTATGCGCATACTTCATGAAAATTTGCTTTTATAATCATCATCCGCGTGTAACGCATCCTAGATGGCCCAACCGCCGCAATACTCGTAAATTAATAATCGTTGACCATGCTCAGAACAAGTAACCCATGAGTTCAACAACATTCGCATGCCGAATTTTATCAAATCATTAATAAGATCAATAAACTCTTCCTCCTTTTGTCGACTGATTACCTTTTTGTCCCAACTTCTTCACAGCAAGCAACTAAATAAAAACACGAAAAACAAAAGTTTTGCAGCTTTAAATATGAGATCAAATGTGTAAAAGAAAAAAAGAAGTCAACAAATTAGAAATCGGGTCAAAGACTATCTCATACATGTTTTTTGTAACCATCTTGAAATTCTGCACCCATCTTGAAATTCTGATTTATGTAAATCCGTTAATACTGATTGTAAAGGTACCTCATACATGTTTTTTGTAACCATCTTGAAATTCTGCACCCAAATTAGCAAAAAAAAACTCCAAATTAAATATAGATAATATAGATATGGCTTTTTTTAGGAGCAAAGAATTAAGACGGTGATTGGAAGCGGCTGTAAATTGGGCTAGGGTCCTATAAAAACAAAAAAAAAATCCACTAAAGGTTGAATTATTCATTCACCAATATTATATTAAATCAATTAATTATTTATGTAGTTAAGCTAATAAGCTAACCTCTATGTTGTTGTTATTTATGTAGTTGATGGACGATCTTCAAGAATATGTGTAGTAGGTGCTAGTGGATTAGGCTGTGAACTTCTCAAAGACCTTTCCCTCTCCGGTTTACCAATTCCTTTTCAGGTATATCATTCCTTTCATTGCCATTCCCCCAATTGAATCAACTTCTTCTTCTTAAACCAACCAAGCCAAGCCATTTAAAAAATCTAGGCATAATTTATGATGTTCATAGGCTCTTCACATTCTTACATTTAAGAAATTTATTACATTAATGGTTTTTTGATCAATCATATACCATGAGGGTAAGGTTGGAATAAGTTTTTAAGTTGTGAGTATGAGGTTATAATAAAATTACAATTTTAACCTTCTAAGTGTCTTAATAGTCACAATTATGCCCAAAATACCCTTAAATTTCTTGCTTAAGTATGTTGTACATGTTGCTTCCTAAGTTGTACGGAAATGTAAATGACAATCTTGGCCATCACTCCTCCTTAATAAGATAACTAGTGGAATGCCCGCGCGTTGCCGCGGTATGTATTTTTATTCACATTTTAAATTGCCAAAACTTTATACACCATACTGTCATTTATCCAATCCGATCCGTGCTTGATTTTTATTTGCAATATTTAGTTACACACATGAACCAAATAGCCTTTAGCCTACTGGTTACAAAGTGTTAACTAAGGCTTAGCCTTTTCTTGTGCTGATAATTCAAATTCCATCGGTAACAAAAACTTAATCCATTAAAAAAAAGTTACAGAAATTAATCTATTACTTGGTAATGGTTCTAGGTAACAAAAAGTTAATACATGAATTAAATGTATTGAATGGTGCAATTGATTTGTATTAGTGACTTGTACATAAGGGCATAGATGGAAGAAAATGGTAAAAGTTAGAGATTTATGCATGAGACCTTTTGTATGTCATCTTAAAATGATGGTGAAATTATCTTCTTACCCATCTCTCCTCCTTAATAAGGTAGTAGAGAATAGATTATTATTATTACCCTTTTCCATTTTACATTAAATAACCAAATATAAATCATTCACAATCTTAAGATATCTTTGACTAAAATGCATAAAAATTATTATTATTATTATTATTATTATTATTATTATTATTATTATTATTATCCTTTTCCCATGTTACATTAAATAACCAAATATAAATCATTCACAATCTTAAGATATCTTTGACTAAAATGCATAAATGCTTTTGTAAGAGTCGGTTATGAGGATTCAAGTGTCTCAGTTGCAGAAGACCCTTAGGACCTAACAAATATTATAAAAGAAATAATTTTTTAAACAACAATTAGCGTCATACCAATAAACATAGTAAAAATATAACATTATAATTACATACCGTAATAGTTAAACGATGATTTGTGAAGCTCTCCTCGACGATTAACATTATAGCAAAAAAATTTAATATTCTTTGTTGTTATGTTATTATTTAGATTAGATAATTAGATGATTGGATGTTTAGATTATCAACTATGGATCAAATTGTGCCCGATGTAAGTAGGTTTTAGATAAATCATAAATGAGCCATATGTTTCAAGGTTCTAATTTTTATAGAGAGGGCAATAAATTTTTCGTTTTCATGTTTTTAAGACGTGTGTGTGTAAATAACTAAATTTGGTCCCTTTGAAAAACCGTGCCTTTTTGTTGTTAAACTCCCACAAATTTATAAAAGCAAAAAGTATGGACTCTCGCTAAATTTTAAAGGTTTTGGATATTGGCACACCCCCTGTATATTTGCACACAATGTTGTAAGAATTACTAGGCGATAGTCGGTCGGTGAGGTACTGACTAACGATTAATCGGATTCGGATTTATATGTAATTTCAGTTTTACACACACACACACATTTTATATGTAGTTTTTTAGGTAGGCATGGTTTAACCCTTTCCTTGACTCGTATCTTTAGGTATATAGGATTAATCACCAAAGTTTATAGGTTTTAGTCAAAATCTGACTGAAATTTACAAATTCTGGCCAGAATTTTAGCTGAAATCGCTAGACACTGACTATCAATTAAACGATGTTTTCTCGGTGAACCTTCGTGATTAATCAGAGGCTAGGCGAGATTTTTACAACCATGTTTGCGCACCCTTGCCCCCTATACGCCGCATATAGACCTATACGCCGCATATAGACCTATACGCGATGTACAGGTCCCTGTCATGTCTATGAGACTCTGAATCTCTGATTGATAGGCATTGATGACACGTGAAAGTTTGTGCAACCCCATATACGCGGCATATAGCCTTATACGCAACGCATAAAGGGTGTGCAAATAACTTGAAGGGTGTGTAAATACCATCATCTTCATATATTAGTCTTTGTGTACCTTTTCCTATATGATTTAATCCTTTCAAAACACCTACTGTATCATCACTAAAATGTAGAGACTGTAGGTTGATTTTTGTTTTTATATTGTTACTAAAATAAGAAAAAGAATGCCAAAATTTGGTTTTATTTTATGCTTTTTTTTGCTTGTATTTAAATGTTAATCATGCAAAGCTTTAGATTAGTAACATGCATGTGTAAAACTATAGATTCTAATATTATTCCTAACATAACCATCATTTTCTACCGAGTTAATTACACGAATGGTTATTGTAGTATGCATAGATTGCATAAATGCCCTCAATTAACACGGATGGTCCTAAAGGTACATAATTATGCACACGGATGGTCCTTACCTCTAACTGACGTTAAATTTCTCTGTTAAGTGGACTAAAATATCTATTTTACCCATATAAGACTTTATAACACGGATGGTCCCTGAACTCCAACCCCACCAAACCTATATTTCTTCTCCTACATCTGTAACACTACCGCCTCCACGGCTCCACCATCACCACATATAGCCACCTCCTGCTCACCACCACACCACATGCCCATCACCGCACCATTTTTTCTCAAGAGGACCTGCAACATTCATATGAATTGCCCTGGAAAATTGAGCACCCAAACCATGGATTAACTTGTCGAGAAACACCATAGTTGCTCTGTGGAAACCCATTGATGGCAGAGAAGGATCGGTTTAAGAATTTTTAGACGGCGGTGGTGGAGCTTGATGGTTAAAGTTGATAATCGAAAAACCAAGGTTGAAGCCTTGAAGGTTCCCACATCCCCTTACTCCAAAAAAAAAGGGTAGAAGACAAAGACGGCGGTGGTGCAAGTGCAAGTTTAAAGGCGAATAGACGACGGTAGTGGAGGTTTACAGAAGAAAAGAGGAACAGATGGTTGTGAGGGTCGTGGTTGCGATTTTAGTTTACAAACGGGCATCCAGCGAAGGGTTTTGCAGTAGCAGTGCATTGTCCGGTGCGGATGTCCAGCAAAGGGTAGCCGGCGAGGGATGATGATGAGCTGGTGGAGCTCTGGTACTCCCCAATCAAAGCTTTACCTGTGATTTAAAGCTTTCTAGTGGTTTTGGTGGCATTGTGGGTTTTGATTGGGAGAAGAAATGGAGAAGGTTGGAGATGAAGGTGGTGGTGGTGGTGTGATGGTTGAAGAAGGTGTGTGGGTCCTATATAGTGTGTTATATTGTTAATATTCATTTAAATTAAAAGGGTATTTTGGTTATTGTATATGGATTTAACAAACATAATACACGCTGTTAGGGGTAAGGACCAATGTTGTTATAAAAGTTATACCATCAGAAGCATCTATGTAAGTTCGAGGTTTTGGGGACAAAAGATGTAATATGTGCATACCACATAGACCATCCATGTAATTACATCTTATTTTAAAAAACCTTCCACATCTCATCCACCATTCTTATCATTATCTAACTCAAAACACTTATTTTATTATACTTCTCATTTTTATATACAATCATTTGATAGAGGATGAATAATAGCTTTTCATATATAAAAAGTTAGTATATAGATCTTTAAAATTATAAAAATGGAGTATAGATATGGTAGTTGTGTTGCGGAGTGAAAATTGATGATTTGTAGACATTTACCTTAAATTAAAAAATGAGGGGAATTATGGGGGAGCTATCGGCCTATCGCGAGTGCTCTAAGTACATGTATTCAAATCATTTTTTAGTAATTTCTCTAAATAATTTTTAGACTCGAAATTACATTAGGTTAAGAGAAAAAACATCAATTACTTGAAATGCAACAAATATGCACCTCATGAAATTATGATTTAACAATATGATTTCATATTTCATCTAACAATATTATTTCATATAGAGAGAAATTGAGATAATCATAAAAATTTTAATTATTACATAGTAAATTACAATAAAGATAAAAATTATAAATTAACAAATATTAGGTTATTTATAACCTATTTTTTTTTTAATGTTTAAGGATGAGGATGACCTTATCAAGTGACATGTGTCCCCACCCTAATTGCTTTATTATAGATATAGATATAGATATTTTGTGTTGATTTGTAATGTGATGCTAGCCCAGATTGTTAACACAATGTTAAACCATATGTAATGGTGGCAAGTTTTGGGCGTTTTTTTCAGGCAAAAAAACGCCCCCATCAAGATTGCACACCGCCCCTCCCAAGTTATTTGGGGCGTTTTTTGATCTCTAGGAAATATTCCACGGCGTGGAAAAAAAGAAATGGCCAATGAGATTAAACAACATGCAACTATCATATTATTATTTAATTGGAAGAGGCTTGAAAATTTTCACCTTAGCACTACACCTCCATCATAAATTGAATCCCCCAATGGCCCCACATGCCACGTGTCAATTAATGCCCCATGGGGCTTGAAATTTTCACCTTACCATTAAACATGGTCTTATAAGGTTTAGATGTCAGCCCATTATCAAATTACTCAATCCGCTTAAATCCCATTATATTATTGCAGCCCAACAAGAGTGTGATATGTGGCATTAGATAATTTTAGGAAAAAATTTAAATTTTTTTTGGATATTTCTCTCTCATGTTTCCTCCCATAATTTTTAAACATTAACATCTTTTATATACGAGATTTTTTAAAGAAAACAAATTACACCAAATTAATGAGCGTTTTTATTATCTTTTCCAACAAGTATCATCGTGCTATATAAAAAAATGGAGAAAAAATGACTATTTTTTTGTGGGGGTTTTATTCATACAGGAAAAAAAAAACACAACGCGTTTAGGTAATTCATTAATCATGTATAGGCAAGTTACTAATTATGTTCAAACCAGTGAAATGGTCAAATTCTATGGGGTTTCGTTGTTTCTTATGGGTTGGTTCCTTTCACCATTGTATATTATTAATTGTATATTAATAATAATTTAGTGTTTCTAAACAGGTAGTATCGTGTCTTATCATGTAAATCGGGTTTTAAAAATAGGAAACGATAAGTTATCGTGTCGTGTTCGGGTATACATGTTTCGTGTTCATGTCTTAACAGGTCGGGTATACCCGATTTGCCAGCCCTACTCCTCATCCAAGATTTACTATGCAATCTACATGTTATAGCTTAGACTAGTAATTGACTTTTACTTATGTATTTGGTAGTTATGTCGGAAATACTCTTGATGTTTGTTAGTGACCAACTTGCCCTGTAGAAAAACGTCATCCACTTTTAGAAGTAACTTTGCTTAAATTCTACAAAAGTTTACCTTTTTTATATATTTTTTCATTATAGTTTTTGTTTGATTAACTGTTTCGTAATTGCGTAATCGTATAGGCAATGCGGATACGCTAGGGACTGACCTTCTTGAAAGTTTGTTGAAAATTGGTCCGACGAAAGAAGAAGAAAGGAAGCTAAAAGAGTACAAAGATGACACCCCTGTCAAGCTTGGTATGGTTGAGAAGTTTCTAAAGCCGGTTTTTTGATGTACTGTTTTCGTTTAAAAGAGTCAAGGCAATGCTTTACATATCTAATTTTGAGTCCGATGTCGAGTACCCTAAACACTCTTTTTAAACTCTTGAGGTATAATTTATACGTTTCCAAAACAGTTCCATATTACTTAAGCTTTTTAAACCCACATTTTATTACGTTATATTAGATTTGTTAACCCGTGACGCTTCAGGGTATAAACTAGTTATAATATAAATTTTATTTTATGTATTTTATAATTTATAATATTATAGTTTTATGATGTTGTTTTAACAATGAAATTCAACTTTAGCGATGCTTAATCACACTTCCCTTCTGGGGAGTCCACTGCCCCACTCTGACCAGACTATATTATCTTAACGGGCTCACACTAACATCAAAGTTTAGCTTGACGTACACGGAAAAACCACAAAAAGACCAGCCCCACGCAAGAGGAAGTCATACAAGTTGCTCCTCGTAACAGTCGAATCTGAGAATCATGGGTCTCTGCCATGTTGTCATGACAACATTCGCATATATGTTACTATGATGTAGGGTGCAAACGAGCCGAGCCGAGCCCGAGCTCGGCTCGTAGATAATTTCCCAAGCTCGAGCTCGGCTCGGGCTCAGCTCGTTTATTATCTATTAATTAATATATTAAATGAAAATAATATAAATAATAGTTCGTTAGGCTTGTAAGCTCGATAAGTGAAGCTCGAGCTTGAGCTCATTTACTAAAAAACTGTAAATGAGTGGTAAATATTATTAAATATTTAAAAAAAATAATATTACACTAAGCTCGATAAGGCTCGACGAGCCTAACGAGCTTCACATAACAGGCTCGATAAATAAACGAGCTTTGTTTTAGCCTCAAGCTCTACTCGAGCTCAATAAAACTCGACTCATTTCAAGCTTTTTACCGAGTCGAGCTCGAGCAGCTCGGCTTGTTTAGAAGCAAAAACCCTTGCAGTCTTCTTCTTCTTCTTCCCTGCTACAACCGTTATCTTTAATTTACAACACATTTCCACCGTTATCTACTCACAATACGCTCCATTCGTCTGCAAATTCTCAGTTAATATACTTTTAGCCTTATCATCCTTAATCACCACTCCAGTAACTGCAGACGGATTAGAAGCCTCAAACGCCTCAACTTTAACCGAATTATCCGTCTTCTTATTCATTTTCATATTCCTCCACGTGGATCCAACATTATTATTATTATTATTATTATTATTATTATTATTATTATTATTTTATGAATTTGCAAATGCAGAGCATCAACCCTAGGTTTACCAGTATCAATTCATCACCACTCCAGTAACTGCAGACGGATTAGAAGCCTCAAACGCCTCAACATTATTATTATTATTATTATTATTATTATTACTATTATTATTATTATTATTATTATTATTATGAATTTGCAAATGCAGAGCATCAACCCTAGGTTTACCAGTATCAATTCATCACCACTCCAGTAACTGCAGACGGATTAGAAGCCTCAAACGCCTCAACATTATTATTATTATTATTATTATTATTATTTTTATTATTATTATTATTATTATTATTATTATTATTATTATTATGAATTTGCAAATGCAGAGCATCAACCCTAGGTTTACCAATATCAATTCATCATCATCATCATCTACAGCAGCAGGTACTTTTTAAATCTAATCTTCATTCATCCTGTATCGGTTAATCGTTATTGAATTTAAGCTTCTGTTTTAGAATATGTGTGTGTAATTTGTAATTTTATTGATGGACAGGTGGAAATGCTACTATTAGTCATTACTTACGGTGCAAACCGTGTGTTACGAACCGATTTTTTATTAAAATCAATAAATTACAGCTTACCAGAAGCTGTTTTGTGTTAGATAGACACTTTAGCGCGAGTGCGGGCCACAGTTCGTTAAAATTTATATGTAATCAGCCTAAAAGAAACCGTATGAGAATGCAGGCGGCAACTTCGGGGTCTCTAAGTGACAAATTTGTTTTTCGAACTTCTGAAAGTGAGTTTGAAGCTAATTTAGATAGTGATGAGGCGGCTGTGCAGACTAACCCGAAATATGAGAATAGATTCCTTGTAATCGCACGCTTAGGCTCTTTTGTTAATAATGCGGCTGAATCTTTTTTCAAAAGTGAGATAAGGAGGAGGTTGTTTGTTACTGCTGCGTTACTTGTGATTAGTCGTGTTGGATATTTTATTCCTCTTCCCGGTTTTGATAGAAGATTAGTGCCGGAGAACTATCTAAGCTTTGTCTCGGGCTCAGTTGGTATGTTTTGTTCTGCTTTTAGGCCTAAATTTTGTTTTTGCAAAAGGGTGAATTTAATCATTCACAGATTTAGGAGTTCGTGTTTGGTTAAAAGTTAAAACGATTGTCTTATATTACAGAGGAGCTTGGTGAGCTGGCGCCAGAGCTTAAGCTTTCTCTCTTCCAACTTGGAATTAGTCCCCAAATTGGAGCATCAATTGTTATGCAGGTAAAACTTTTAATCCGTTGGATATATGCCAATTTCAGTTGAGGTACTTATCGTTCGTATTTGTTTTTGGGTTAGAATTATTCATAGTTATCAAAAGCCATCGCCTTGACCGCCTAGGCGACCAATTTCCTAGAAGCCACTAGATCCCGCTTTTTCCTCCTAGATAAAAAAAGCCACGGTCGGATTTTTAAAACCTAATTCTCTGACTAATATAATCGACCAATACTTTCGACCAATACTTACCAATTTACAGAGATATATATAAATCTCAATCAAATCTTTTTTTTAAATACATTTGATTTTTAAAACACTTATGGATATTGAATTATTCTTCAATATATAAACACCTTAACTCATTGATTTACCATCAACTGATTTTATCTACTACATAGTTATCAAAGGCGGGTTAATCCTATTAGCAGGTATAGCTAAATTAGTCAGTTTATATTTATATTATTTTATAAGATAATTGTTGTTTGTATTGACTTGGTGATTTTTTTTTTTTACTTTTTTTTTATTTGCGCTTTTTTTTTCTTAGGCCCGTTTTTTTTGCGCTTCTCGCCTAGGCCACAGGCGGAGCCTAAGCGCCTTGAGTGCGCCTTGAGCCTTTGATAACTATGGAATTATTATTATTGTTCATGCTTCCATGTCACAATATGACTCCGAGTATTAGCATCCATAAACCCCAACCCCTAGTTTTGATGTCAAGGCATGTGATGACATGTCAAAGGCAAACACGCTAGCTTCGTTTCACTAATTGTCACTGAAATACACTTGGGACATGTTTTTAAGAATGAGCGTTCATCATCACGGCATAGAGTGGACTTAGAAAAAATGTTCATCTTTTATTAAAACTGAAGAAAGGAATCTGGGTGCTGATAACTTGATTAGTTGATCTGATTTCAACCACTGAAAAGTAGTTTAACGATATTTATCAATTATCATCATATAGGCTATATTAGCATTAACTGATACAAATTAACTTTATATTTATTTTTATGGTTGATTTGGCTCTTGTTTCTGTCGACATCAAACTTAATTTCAGATCTAAGCTAATTATTATGGTTATGGGATCAGGTACTTTGCTATGTTGTTCCTTCATTGATCAAACTGCGAAAAGAAGGCTTGGATGCTAATGAGAAAATAAAGAGTTATATGTATGTTGATCATCGCCGAGATATATGCAATATGATATCATATATTTTTTTTTACGTAGGTTAAAATATATGGTTATAAAAGGTTAATAATTCGCTGCATTCTTTACTTTATTCCAGATGGTGGCTGTCATTTGGCTTTGCAATAGTTGAGGCACTGATTATTTCCTATTTTTCACTTTCATATTCAATTTATGCAGCCAGTCACAGGTAACTTTAAAGTTCTATAGTTAATACTTAATGCATCAAAGATGGATATCTTATATCTGGTCCCATTCTTTTATTTGTAGAGTGAAACACGTCATGCTGACAACAATGTTATTGGTGTCTGGTGCAATGACTACGACATGGATTTGTGATAAAATATCAGACTCTGGTTTGGTAGTATCTTTATTCATTGTGCTTAGGTGCTTTCTTTAATTTTGTGCTGTCCTAAAAGTCAGCTGATTTATATATAGGGTAAATATACAACACATATTAAAATATATCATCAAACTTATCAACAAAAAGGTTTTTGGTGCCGGGGGTCTTAGAGGGAGTAGCTTTTCTATCTTCCGGGAATCCGGGATAGAGGAAAGGCTTGTCTCCATCCCACTCTCCCCAAACCCTACGGTCTAGCTTGCTATGAGTGGGATTCTGCTAGCCTTGTTTGTTTGTTATACACACCATACATGTGTGAGTGTGTGTGCGTGTATGCGAATTAAGAATTTATATGAAATTAATCTATCTTTAAAAAATATTGCACATTTTTTGTTATTTGCTGACCAATAACAATGTAGGTCGGTTGTAGGATCTGGTTCTACATGCTATTGTGATTGTGAATGTTGAGCCTTTGGGGTTGGCCCAAACACTTTTCAATTCTCTGATTGTGATGGATGGTGCAGGTCATGGATCATCATTGCTCATATGTGTGAATATTTTGACTGGATATGTAGAGACATTACACAAAATGTTGTCTCAGCTCACAGGTAAAGTATATATTACTGCCATTAATAGTAGTTATTATTATTATTATTATTATTATTATTATTATTATTATTATTATTATTATTATTTAACTATTTCATGTAAATCATATCATGACCTTTAGTTTAAATGGCTTACTTTATCTAAGTAAGACTCATCGTTGCTGAACCTAACAAGATGAAGTACAGAAGTAGCAAGTATGGATAGTAGTTGTTAGGTACTTAGGTTGTCTTATGTCAGGCTTTTTACAGATGAAGACATTGTTACTTCTCGCATAAGCTACATATGAAATAGCATTAATGTCTACTTGACTTTCACTTGACCCTCAACGGCCTCAACCCCCCAGGATAGATGTAAGGCTTACCCCCATCACACCCTTCCAGACCCTACAATAGCTCTACGATGAGTGGGATTATAATGGGTGCGTTTGTTTGTTACGTTCATGTTACCTGGTTTTTGATTCAGGACCAGATCGTATCAGTCCGGATGTAAATAGTCACTGTCTTGAATCCTATTAACAACTCATACTCCAACCTTTACTACGAGGCTCAAACATCACGCTGGTTATCTGAAGCATTAAGCCATTGAGGTCTGCGAACACTTGGTTCATATGATAGTCTATAAAGCCGGTCATAGGGTTCCTAATGTACCTACTTCATCAATAGCCAAGACAAATGCAAGTGTGCTTGTAATAAAGAGCTAATCTGAATCTTAGCTAAAATTGATAGCATTATAGCTTGCAATCTCACTAGTTTTACTAAAATCGGGTTGCTGAATGATTATATTATTGTGCTATGTAGGTGCTGGAAGTACTGTTGGATTGTGGCCTTATATATTTGCAGTATCTGGTGTCTTTGTTATCGTGACTATGTGGGCATTTATTGTAACACAAGGTTGCAGAAAAATCAAGCTACAATACTATGGCTTTAAACTTGCATCTTCTACAAGGTAAATGCTTTATCTGCTTTGCAAAATGGGTGGGTCCCTTGATGGGTCTAATAGGGTAGTTTTGGTATAGTTGTAGTGGGTTAACTGTTAAGTTGAATCGCTCTTATTGTCAAATAGGACTGCAACAAATTTATCCTTTCAATAATAGTTTGATTTAATGAATAAGATGTTGATGTGTTCAACCCATTTTCCTCGTTTCTTTTCATGTTTTTTGTCTGGCCGCTAAGCTATAAAACATAACATCTTTTTGACTTCATTTGTAGAATGTTACTAACATATTTCTCTGTGTGGACAGAAAAGACTCACCAGTTACAGAGGTGGAGCAATACATTCCATTTAACATTAACCCTTCTGGAATGCAACCTGTCCTCACTACCAGCTATCTATTGGGTTTTCCTGCTATTGTGGCAAGGTTTGATCGAACAATCAAATAATTCTTTTTGGTAGCCATAGTTGGACTCACACATGCTAAGTTATACTTTGCAGTTTTTTCTCTTCACGATTTTGGGTAAATGTAAGAGAGATTCTTAATCCTGAATCATCTCTTGGAGCAGCGCCGTGGGTCTACTATACAATCTATGCATTCTTCGTTTTTGTTTTCAACATATTCGATATTGTAAGTAACTTTCTAATTTTTTTTACTTTTTGATGCTGTCTTTGTTGTTTGCAACGTGTTGAGAAAAATGTTGTGCAGATTATGCTTTGTTTTCATTTTCAACATTAAAACTGTTAGTATGACTGGCTGTTTAACAGGGATATAGAATAGATGTGGCAAAATGCGGGATTGGTTAATAGGTTGGAAACTTGGAAATTGGAATGTTAAGTTTTTGATTCTTGCCGGGTTCACCAAAAATCTGTTTGGCCAAAAGATTTTTATTTTATTATTATTTTTTATTCTTGTAAATTGTTAAGTGCAATATATTTAGGGAAGTTACATTACTTTATTAATCTTCGGTTTTTAATTAATAGGTTTTATAAACTATAAGTACAATGTAGGCCGACCTGTGAACATTTTGGCAAAAAAAAAATTAATATATTTTGTAAATAATAAGTGTTAAATTGATTACAAAAAATTTCATTATTCTGATAATAGGCTATTTTTTCAATAAAACTGATTTCAAGACTTTGAAGATAGTTTCTATGGTTATTTTAGCCATTTGACCCGTTAGAGACGAAACATAACCTGAATTGATCTATACAAAAGTAGTGTGGGTGAAAATTGCAAGTGCCACCTCTAACATAGATTATTAGTTCTACCCTCGAGTTCAACATGTCATTATTTACGTTTCAGGCCAACATGCCCAAGGAAATTGCAGAATATTTAAATAAAATGGGTGCGAGGATACCAAACGTAAAGCCTGGAAAAAGCCACTGTTGAATATTTGTCAAAAGTTCAAGCTTCAACCCGTTTCTGGGGTATCTCTTTATCCAAAAACAATTTGCCTAAAATTGTTTGTAGCATTGATGTAATTGATCTTTGATTTATGATTTATTTTTCAGGTGGTTTGCTGTTGAGTATATTGGCCACATCATCAACAATTCTTGACCATTATTTGCGAAAAAGAAATGACGGGTTTTCGATAGGGTTTACATCCATCCTTATCATTGTAAGTGCATTACCCAAAAAAAATCTTTATATCATATATACTTGCATTAGGATGTGACAGTTTTACAAAGTTATTACATTTATATCCTTACCTTAAAACTTGCATTAGGATGTGAGAGTTTTGAGTGTAAGGAGAAAGAGAAGGGTATATTGGACATATTTTAAAACTACCGAAAGTTTGAAGTATTTTGAATTGGTAATACTTGATATTAATTTTTTTAGTTGGGTAAATTGATATTATGCAAGTTTTGAGGAGTGTATATTTGAAATTTCCCATTTTTCAAAGGGGTATTGGATTTTAATAATCCAAATTTTCACCCATTGCCGGCAATAATCTATACTTCAAAAATTCCCAACAACGATCCCAACTTTCAACGTATTGGCCGATAATGAACCTTTGTTAACCGAGAACTAACTCAGCATCCACTAACTCAGTTAGTGGATGCTGACGTGGCATGTTCACGCTGACGTTGATGATGACGTGTCATGCCATGTCAGCGTCCACGTCATCATTCATGCCCTTGTTGGCATGCCACATCATCATCCACGCCAGCGTCAGGATGCCACGTCAGCATCCACTATCTGAGTTAGTTATAAGTTAAAAAAGGTTTATTGTTGGTCAATACGTTGAAAGTTGGGATCGTTGTTAGGAATTTTTGAAGTACAGATTATTGTCGGCCAATGGGTGAAAGTTTGGATTATTAAAATCCAATACCCCTTTTCAAAATTGTTATTGCAACATCTTAATAATATTGATTGATAATAAGTTTTAGGAAAGTGTGATTGTCTTTCAAATGTGTTAGATACCCTTGCATAAGGTACAACCCAAATCGGTAGCATTAGTTTTTTGAGGCGGCAACATGGCATAGTTGGGGGGTGGTTTGGTAACGGGTAATTTTTGTTCCGATTCACTAATTTTCTCAGAAAATAGGCTGTGTATCAAATATGAATACCAAATAACCTACTTTTTTTAAACATGGCTGTTTTCGACTTGATTGACCCATTTCTCTTTAATTTTGCTAGGTGGGTTCGATCATTGAACTGAGAAGATCTTATCAAGCATACAATGTAATGCCAAGTTTAAGCAAAGCTTTGAAAAGATACGGCGTATAAAGATTAAAAGAAGAAACTGAGAAGGTAGATTGTTTAAATCGGGCTAAACATATCGCAAAACCGTATACGAAAGGAACAACACTATGATGGACTTTACCTACAAACAAGAAAATTAGAAAGCAAGATTTTGTATATACCGTTTTTGTGAACAGTGTTTGTTTTTTTAGGGACATTTGATTCTAAATTTTGTAAAGATGAGTTGTTTGGTGAATTTGTAATCCTAGCAATGGAAGTTTTTTATTTAATTTTAAATGAGTTTCTTTCATGGAGCGCGGAGTGTTCTAGAGCTGGAGATGGGTTGCGGGTTCACTAAATCACACTGTAACACCGCTGCAACCCTTGCAAGATGGGTTCACGGGTTCCCAAACCCGTTGCGGATGGATTTTTTTAGAGCATCACAAGTCTATATTTTTATTATTACCTTTTCTCTCTCCTCTACTCACAATCACTTTTAAAAATATTAAAAAATTACGGAGGGTGAACAGTGTCTCCTCCAAATTTACTGATGAACAATGTCTTCTCTATATAATTTCTCTCCTCTACTCACAACCACTTATACACACTCTATATAATATAGAGACCTCCCTCACACCAATATGAAGCATCTACTGTGAATGCTCTTAATGTTGCACTAGTTTCTTTAGAGGTAAAATGGTGGATTGGATGGTGAGTTTTTGATCATTTTCGTCAAATAGTTTTTTTCTTCTCATCTGGTCCAAGAGGTTTTACATTTTTGATCATTTTCGTCAATTTCTCTAATTCCGTCTAATTCTACCTTTAAGTCAGAAACATTTTGCTATTTTTAACTTCATTAAAAAAATGTCACTATTTGAATTAAAGTGACATTTTCTCCCAATACACAGACACAGAATGAAATGAAATGATATTTACTTTTGGGGGGACGGGGGCGCAACCAGAGAATAGAGAATGACACTGATACCCCACTACTAGCACGGGTTTATGGTCGTTGTGGTCACGCATTTATTAGTATTAAGTAGACACATCACTATCCTTCCATAGTGGTGCTCTGATACCAAGTGTTTTCAGCAAAATATGATTTCAACAAAATATGAAAATAATGTGTGGAATGAAAAATCAAACTTTCAGAAATATAGAATACACAAGTTTTAAGATTTTTTTTAGAGTGTGTATTGATCACCTTTTAAAGATCTCTTTGGCTTTACAAAGGAATGACTCAAAGAATTCTATGGCCGGTGTGAATGTGGTGTGGTGTGGAGTTGGTATGCTAGAGATATATCTAAGTATTGCTTTCTAATCTATGCTTTGTTTTGTTTTCTCACAACTCACTTCACACTTGGCACTCTTCATCGACAGATCATGTCTTCTACTTATAGAGGAGTTTACTCTAGTAGGTGAATAAACGATTTATTTATTCCCACTCGTATGCACTGCAGGATAACGGGGAAAAGCATATTTGCATGGTTTATTGTGTCCATGTCAAGTTGCATGCTTTTTAACTTTCCCACTCGTATTCACTGCAAGGATACGTGGAGAAGCATATTTGCATGGTTTATTGTGCCCGTGTCAAATTGCATGCTTTTTAACTTTCCCACTCGTATTCACTACAGGATAACTGGGGAGAAGCATATTTGCATGCTTTCTTGTGTCCATGTCAAGTTGCATGCCTTTTACTTTCCCACTCGTATTCACTGCAGGATAACTGGGGAGAAGCATATTTGCATGGTTTATTTTGTCCATGTCAAGTTGCTTGCTTTTTAACTTTTCCACTTGCTGGGATCCTAGATTTCTTTCTAGAAATATGTAGTCCAAATCTGGAATTTATGAGCTTAGTTTCTTTTCTCTATTTACCAGAAATATGGTTCTGCTTCCTAGTTTTCAGTCTCCTTTCTCATATTTCATCAGTTAGGAGTTCTTTTTGTCTTTGACTATCTTGTTCTTAAAAGAGATCCTGTTCTTCGACCAGTCTTGGCCTTGATCTCTTTATTTGGAATCTATTCTGGACATATTCTTCTTAGACCACCTTTGGATTCCTTGCTTCAGTTTTCTTCAACACTTCTATTTTATAATTTTAGTTCTAACACAGTTTCATCAATTGTTCATACAAAATAAACCCCTTTATCTCTCTATTGTTTTTTTTTTTTTTTAGAAGGGTGTGTTTCCAATTGGTTTTTTGATTGTTTGTTTGGAGGTCAATCGTAGCGTTAGATGTGAAAAGCAGGTTTAAATTTTGAGTTTGTGAGAGAATTTAAAGCCATTTGTAAGATGATGATGAAGACAATTTTGCATTAACAAATAAGTATATACAGGTGGTATCATGATGAAGACAACGCTGCATTAACAAAAGATACATTGAAGTTTGATTGTATTTATTTAAAAATTTAACCAGTAAGAGCATTCACATCAGCTCCTCCATAATGGTGGGAGTGTGATCTCTATATTATATAGAGTAGGTATAAATGGTTGTGAGTAGAAGAGAGAGAAAATATTTGGAGGAACATTGTTTACCAGTAAATTTGGAGGAGACACTATTCATCCTCCATAATTTTTTAATATTTTTAAAAATGCTGAATTCGACCTCGTGAGCAGCCCGATGGTCTTCTTGTGTACGTTGAATTGCCGCTCGTTCGGTAAGACAAGGGTTCCCCTCCATCGTGGCTTCAAATAGGATGTTCCACCTCATACACCTTCTTCGTATGGCTCGCAACTTACTAACAAGTTGATCCGCGGTGCGGTGATTTGTTTAGCTTATACGATTGTAATCCGCCAAAACGTTGTTCCAAAAAGAAGACGAGTTTACTTCCAAGTGCGTCTCCCCTTTGATATTGTTGTACGCCGTGACCAACTTGATCTGGTTATCGTTAGTCCAAGTCGCCATTTGATGAGATGAGGGTTTTGGTTTTTGTTGGATTTTATAAAAAAAAAGAGTATAAGAAGAATAGAAAGAAGATTGTTAGTAAAAAAGGGAAGGTAAATTGGGTTTTTATAGTGGAAAAAATGGTAATTTTTTTTTTCTTTTAAAAAAAAGTAACGGTCAATTTATTTAAATGCATGGCCTACACTTTTCAAACCCATCAATAAATTTGCCCCGTCCAACTCGTCTGAATGTAGCCGTTTTGGCCGGCCCGGACACGGCGAGGGCGGTGTTGGCCGACCCAAGACGGGCTCAACGGGCCGTCGCCACCCTTCACACCGTTTAGTCTTACAATACTTGTTTTGGGTATTGTGTATACCGGCTGTATAATATAAGTATGTGCGGGTGCTATAGATGATTAGGTATGGGAATAAGATATTTTTGGGTGAATAAAACTATCATTCTCACACACTAGAATTACTTCCCGCCCATCTTTCTCCTCCTCCTCCTCAATTCAAATTACTTTCCTTTCGTCTTATCATTCTTCTAACAATCCATCAACTTACTTAGGGTGGAGTTGCTTATAGATTATTGCGTTTTGATAGCCTAAAAAACTGATTATCTGCGTTTTCAAAACACAATCCAAACATTAAAAACTGATTATCCGCGTTTTGAAAACACAATAAACTAAAAATTAGATTCAAAACGCAATCCCAAACACCCTCTTACCTGACAAAATGGGCGGGTCGGGTTTGTGACTCACGCGTATTGAGATTCTGGTAGTTCCATGGAGAGTTTATGTGATCTATCTCACATAGAAGTGAGAGAGATGCAAATGAGAGAGGAAAACCAGGTACTCCACGGATACTTTACAGGTGGTACCGCCGGTAAAAAAGGTTCACAAGTGATAGTCCAGTTAGCAGGCTACAATTAATTTGTTACAGATACTCCACGAATGCTTCACAGTAACCACCCTGTCCGGTCAAAACCCTCGTTGCTTGACCAATAATAATAATAATAATAATAATCACCCGCCTCTTGTGTTTTTAAAAAAACACGACCAGACCGACTGCACAAAAGTTTCCAATTACAGAACATCAATCAATCGAGCATCAATGGAAGAAGAAGAAGAAGGAGGAGGAAGATCAGAGATGGAGTTCACCGACCTCGATATTCCCGTCGATTCTATACACCCCTCTGTTATGTTTCATCTCGTTCTAGACGTTCTAGGGTTTGTTCTTTTTATGCACCAGCAAATCCCTTCGTAAGCTATTCCTATTCCTATCCAATCTCATTTCATATTCATTTCAGTTTATCATTATCTGTGATTCAATTACTCACATTAGATATATTTGTTCTGGTTCCATCTCTATTTTGCTACTTTATCTTAATTATTATTATAACTAGTAAATTATGCCCGCCGCGCTAAACGCGGCGTGGAAACATAACCGACGCCGATTCGTGAAAAACTGTAGATTTTTTCGCCGAACAGTGAAGTTACACCAGTGTATTGCGTACTAATCGGATAACACAACGTAGATAGTCGTATTGTTCCGTCGGTACGACGGCGCGCGTTACAGCGAACAAAACGCCAAAACCGTCTGAAAACAATTGATAAAAGAAAACATCTACGATCCTGGCCAGCAGCCGACGGCGTCGTGGTCATCGCGATTGCAACGAACCACATATATATTTGCGATTACTGTAGCATAATAAATGTTCAATGGCATATCCGTAATTACCGCAAAAGTAAAGGGTTTTTGATTAAAACTTGAAATGGCATATCCGTAATTACCACAAAAGTAAAGGGTTTTTAATTTTCGATTACTACTGTAGTGAACGTTCAAAATTGTTATATATAATAATTTAGTTGTATTTTTTTTTTTTAATAAAGATTTCATGTTGTAATACCTGTCCACCTCATCCGGACTTGGTCTGAAATGGCCAAGGGATCAGCATTTTGGAATAAAATACCTAAAACACCGACACCGAACTGGTACCGATACCGAAAATACCGAAACCGGTTCATTTTCGGTAAGTTTTGGCGATTTTTGGTATCGGTTCGAACCGGTATTTTACCTTAATTTACCGGTACTGTACCGTATGTTTCGGTATTGGCTTGGGTTCCAAGTTTTGGCGAAAATCGGTATCGGGATTGGTAGGTATGGTATGGTACTGAGCTCATCCCTAGAAACGAGTGTGTGGTGTTGGAGGACGAGGTTTGGTTTGCTTGGGTCCGTTCCACCGGACTCACTCCGAACTTTGTGTGTGGGGACCCCACACACACATTCTTTTCATAATATATAATTTTTATATAAGCGTGGCGTGTGAGGTGGAGGTTTGGATTGGTTTAACGTAGGAGGAAAAAGGTAAGTTTGTTAGGTGGAGGTTTGGAAAGATGCATCACCTCCAACATTGGAGATGCTGTAATAAGTATATTTCAGTTATGATCTCAAACTAAGAAGTTAACTCGGCTGATACATCGGTGATATATCACCGATAATCGGCTATCGGTCATCAACCGAGATATCGCTACCGATAATATCGGCGGTATTGACCGATATGGCGATATCTAACCAATATATCATGGAGATTCCTAATATAAGTACCTTTCTTCTTGCTTCTTCCATTCGTCTTTCTTGTTATTGCTGCTATTAGTGTTTTAAGTTTAAATTGTTAATTTTTAGTGTTACATATTAGTGTTTTAAGTCTTAATAAGTTCTCACTTGCTACAATTGTTAGTATTTTGCAAGTTGTAAAAGGTTTATTTGTTAATGGTAGGAGAGTATATTGAGTTGTTAGTTTTAAATTGCTATGTATATATGTAAATTTTGCATGATATAAAAATTACCCATATGTTACCGCGATAACCGATATCTCAAACATCGGTCCTTGACCGATATCCGATATTTTACCGCATTAACTGCTGATATCTGAGAAAGTGGACGTTTGCTTCTCATTGAATTTGAGGTTTGTAATAATAGATGGAAGAAGCTTATTTAGGCTTAAACGAATGTTAGTTCTATGTTTCCAGTTATGCTTAGTTGTTGAGGTTATGTTCAAACTTCAAAGAATGTGAATGCCTACTATGAATATCATTTTATTTTATACAAATATGATTTTTATTTCCTATCAAACCTGTAATAATCAATACTATTTTTTCTTGGCAGGATCTTGCAAGATCTCAGTCTTGAGTTTGATGAAATGAATACAGAGTTTAAAGATTTGGTATGTATACAATATTCATAGACAGTTCTGTGATCTTATTTTGGAGACCTTTTAAAATTTTGATTTTCAGGAAGTAGCTATTGCAAATGGTGAAATGAAGCCGTCGCAACGTAGAGTTCAAATGGGAAGAAAGAGAGAAGTGAAACATGTCATAAGAAGACTTGAAAAGCTGATGAAAACTGTTGCTAATACCCAAACTGCCCTGAAGCTGGTCTTCAGTGAAGTTCCACATGTTGAGGCTGTCATTTTGGTTCTCGGAGCTAGTCCTGTCCGGCCTAGACATGTTTATGAGATGAGCTTTTCACATGGAAAAGATGTTGTTTCTGATGCTTGTGATTTTACTAAAACAAAAGTAGCAGAAGGGATTTCAAGAAAGGTTATGTCTAGATGTCCTCTCTGTCGTTGGGTCCTGTCCTGTGGGTAGGGTAAGTGGGTCAAAACGGGTGGAATTAAGTTCAGATCAAAATAAGTCGGATCGGTTTGGACAGACCCCTGACATAGGGCATTTTTTATCCAGGTTTTTAGAGTTATATAAATAATTTATGTGTTAAATATGATTATCAAAAACCTTTGATGTTAATGATTACAATGTAACATCTTTTTAATAAAGTGATGTTGGAGGTTTATGCAATTAAATACATTCGGATGACCAGTGTTGTAAAAGGCGGGCTAGGCGGTCGCCTAGTCCCTAGTCGGCCACCAATATAGGAATAAGCCCCTAGGCGGAGATCTGGGCGTTTTGGCCATTAGGCGGGCCTAGGCGGTGGCTTTTTTCAATTTTTTTTTAATTTTTAAATTTCTAAGTATTTCTTAGTATTTCTTAGTATTATGTGTATATCTCTTAACATATTTTCAAAAAACACCTAAATTTGTGTGTATATATATAAAATACGTATAAAAATACCAAAACGCATAATTCCGCTTAGTCCCAACTAGTCCTTAGGCTGGACCTCACCGCCCGCCTAGCGCCTTCTGCAACATTGCGGATGACTCTCAATGTATCATTTAGCTTAACGTGTTTGACCCATTAAAGATATATAATAATTTATCCTAAATTGATCTATCTTTGAACAGGTCATCAGGACACTGGTATCCAAAGGCGCTGGATCTGAATCTTATGCAGGTATTTATTTAATGAGCTAGAAATTTACATGATAAAAACCATGATGTTTTTGGAAACTGGCTGAATTGAAACTATATCGAAGCTTTGCAAACTTTTAGGCCCTTCAAAGTTGTTCTTGTTGATCAAAGCTCCTTCTTCTTTCAATATGCCTCTGCACTTTCTTCCCAAGCGTGATTTTAGATGCAACAAAAAGGTATTATTGGAACATGTAAATCATGAGCATGTTGATGGCTTCAACTTCAAGAGACCTCTACTATTCAAGTATTGTTATTATGACCAGCTTTTTATCTAAATGTTAAACCTTTACTAATTGTTCCTCTTATGAGCAACCTCATTAATAAGAGAAAACATATATATTTAAAGTTATTTGTTTATTTGACACATTTACAACTCCATCTAGATTCTATAGTTCCAAGTTACAATTGCTTGTAGAGGTTGCGAAATTTGTAGTATGGGTGTTGGGCAGTGTTGTAAAAGGCGGCCTAGGCGGCCGCCTAGGCGCTAGGCTGAAGGAAAACTTGGAATTTTGCCCTAGGCGGATTCCTGGGCGTTTTTGGCAGTTAGTCGGAGCCTAGGCGGTCCTAGGCGGGCCTATTTTTTATTTTTTTTTATTTTTTTTATTAAATTTCTAAGTATTTCTAGGTATTTCTTAGTATTATGTGTATATATCTAAGTATTATGTGTATATACCTTAACATATTTTAAAAAAACCCCTAAATTTGTGTATATCTATATATAATACGTATAAAATACCAAAACGCCTAATTCCGCCTAATTTTCGCCTAGTCCCGACTAGTCCCTAGGCTGGACCTCACCGCCTGCCTAGCGCCTAGCGCCTTTTACAACACTGGTGTTTGTCAAAACGGGTAATCTGTCAGGAATATCTTCAACCTGCAATATGATATAAATTTTCAAAATCAAAATCTTTTTTTTTTTTTTTTTACAACTCTATTTAGATTTCCAGGTTAAACTTGCATGTAGAGGTGGCAAAAGTCAAAACAGGTAAATTTATGGGTGCAGGCCGGGTTGAGCTGAAACTTTTTTCCTCAGTTTTTTCATAAATATTTTTTTCTGAAATTACTAATACTTTAATTATCTTATTTTAATAGCAATATATCTTTTGAATAAGATGATTTAAGAGATTTTATGCATTAAAACACACTTTCAACTAGTCTTCACCCGTGCAATCTGTTTCCTTCTTAACTAATGTCTATATTCTTAACCACCTGTCTGACGCTTAGAGAATTAGTATTATCTAGAATCATTTTGAATCAGTTGACCATCTGGGGCAAAATTTGGGTTCTCTACTATGCTTTGTTTTATTAATATTTTTGTTGCAGTAATTTATAATCTACACATTTTGTGTTTTCATATATTGAACTTGTCCTGTATATGCAGATAGTGCCTATGAGATTAAGAATCAAGTGTAGAAACCAAGATCGTGCGATTCATTCTTTAAACTGTGACACTCAACCTGCAAACCCAAGCAACATGTTGGATTCTACTTCAAATGATTACATCTGGTAATTTTTTTTTTTTGTAATTTATGCTTTTAGTAGACCTCATGATCTTATTTAGTTACTGTTTTTATCTGCAAAGTTATTTGCCATTTTTTGGCATGCTAGCGTTTGAAGAAATTTCTTTTATGATAATTGTTCGGTCCGGGCTGTTTTTATTTCAAACAGGTCAAATAAACAAAGTTATCTAAAAGGTGAACGGGTCAAAATGGTTTGAAAATCATCAAAAGTCCACTTTTAATACGCACAACGTCTGTTTATCCAAGGAAGATTTATTGTTCTTAATCATAGTGAATTTGTTAACTATCTGTTAATTGGATAAAAAATGTTGGCTTGATCCGTACTGAAATGACCCATTCCAACCCGAACTCATTTTGACTCGTTACGCATTACAGGTTTCAGTGTCGGCATGTTATCAAGGGTTTGGCTTGCAAGGCATCACCAGAAGAGTGAAAGGTACATCAACAAAGGTAGGTGTTGCCAAGATACTGAGGCATGATAGATCACAAGTTAGCTTCCAAGCAGTTGGGAGCAACAAAAGGTTAATGTGGTTGTATTAATGCTGAAGAACAATAGGAGTTTCATCATGTCTAAATTGTACCATGATATTTGCTTGTAATAAGAGAAATACCTTTTGTAATGTGGACATAAATCTTGGTAGAATATTGATAGCATATGCATCTTGTCTCTAAATTGGGATGTGGTTCAAGTAGGGATGGCAAAAAAATCTGAGCCCGATGGGTATACCCAAAACCCGAAGTATTTGGGATGGGTATACGGTATACCCGATACCCGATGGATATGAGACTTGTTTGGTATTGGACAATTACCGACTTGTGAATGAATAATAACGTCGACTTTTTTTAAAGTTTCAATTACATATCTTATACTATAGATAATATACGTTTTAAAAATATGGTTTTGTTTTGTTTTTCTTATAACTTTCATTGTTAGTTTTTTCTATAAAAGATTAAATGCATGATTGCGTTAATTGTTTTTCTCTACCATTCAATATAAATTTTATTTAAAATTGAGTTGTCAAAGTTTTTTTTTTAAAACAAAGCTGTATTTGAAATGATGATATGTTGAAGCACTAAGTTAGTACTGACCAACAACCTCGGTGTCGCTATACACCTATTGGTGTTATCGAAACCAGTATCAGTATTTGTTTTTATAATTTTCGATTGATGTAAAACATGATTTTATTTTTTGATTTACATCATACAACTTTTGAGTAATAAAACCCTTGTAAATATTACTACACCGACTTGGTTCATTATAGAGAAAAATTAGACACAACCACGAATCATGAGTTTAGTCTATAAAAGTACCGGTACCATACCATACCACTACCGATGATATTACAACTTTCAATCAATGTAAACAAGTGTCAGTATCTTTTCAAACATATCACAACTTAATTTTTTAGGTTTTCTCTTTCGGTTACTATAACTATAAGACCATCTGTTGTGGGTCGCGAACAAGCAGTCGCGACCCGCCGACTTCACTCTCAAGTAACCTCATCACCTGTACTCACTTGACCCCGTTATGGCTAGGAGTGAGTACCGGCGCAACCTGTGCTCACTTTCTCCCGTTAACGCACACGAGCACCATCGCGTGTGCTCGTGCCGGGGCTCTTCGCGTGTGCTCGCACCAGGGCTATTGTGACGGGAGGTGAACACCGGACTGAAACCTTGCCTGCACTGGGGTTACTCGCAACTCACAACGGACAGTCTAATAATCGTCTCTACCATAATGAACCGAACCGAACCAAACCGAACCGAACCAATCCTATATAAGTAGTAAGAAAGAGCATAAAGAGAGTCTCGGTTTTCTTCTAAACCCTTCCCTGTCATCCCTACCTTCTTCCTCAACCTCCATAACCAATACTCAGTCAATCTTCTCAATCCACACACACATAACACAACACCACACCAAACAATGAAGTTCCAAATCGAAGACATAACCGTCTACTTCCCATACGACCACATCTACCCTGAACAATACTCCTACATGCTCGACCTCAAACGCTCTCTAGACGCTAAAGGCCATTCCTTACTCGAAATGCCTACAGGCACAGGCAAAACCATAGCCTTACTCTCCTTAATCACCAGCTACTCCTTATCCAAACCCTCAAACCCGATTAAACTCCTTTACTGTACCCGAACCGTTCACGAGATGGAGAAAACCCTAGCTGAGCTTAAACTGCTCTATAGCTATCAATTACAGAATATTGGACCGTCTGCTAGGATGCTTGCGTTAGGGTTGTCGTCTAGGAAGAATTTGTGTGTTAATCCTGATGTCGTTTCGGCTGAGAATCGGGATTCGGTTGATGCCGGTGTCGGAAGCTTACGGCGAGCTGGATCCGGGCGCTTGCGGCGGAGAATGGGAATGTTGAGTTGTGTGATTGGTTTGAGAGGTATGAGAGGGCGGGTTCGGATGCGGTTTTGCCTCCTGGAGTTTATACTTTGCAGGTATGATGTTTGTTGTGATTAGGGTTTTGAGTTATGTTTAGTTTATGCATTGGAATTAGTGATACTGCCTGTTATGTTAAAGTTATGATATTTAGTCTTTGTTTGAAAAATAGGAAGGATATCAAATAGACAACGATTGAACATTTGAACTCATTCAAGTGGCATTGAAACCGTCTCATCGAACTTTACGATCTTAGGTTTTTAGGTTTTCATTTTTGGATTTTTAGCTTGTAGATTTTAGAATTTTTGTTAGATCGTCGTGTCTTTTTGTTTTTGTTTTTCGTCATTGTGTCTTTTTTGCTCAGCATTGTGTTATGTTTTGTGTTCCATTGTGTTTTTTGTATCCTTCGCATTTATTTTACCCTTTGTAGGATAACTTAAACCTATTTCTTTACATCTTGCTTTTCCTACTATGTTAAAGTTATGATCTTTAACTGTTATATTTGTTTGAAAAAGTTATGATCTTTCTTCGCATCTTGCTTTCCTACTAGTGGCGGGATCTAGAGATGAATTTCAGTAGTAACGTTTTTCATTTTTTTCATTTTCGTAGCAATGTTTTCCAAATTTCGTAAAAAAAACACCAAATTTTCCACTACGCGCGCGAAGTTGAGCAGCAACGGACGCGGCACCTAGTTATACACTAGGTCCGCACCTGTTTCCTACTATGTTAAAGTTATGATCTTTAACTGTTATATTTGTTTGAAAAAGTTATGATCTTTCTTCACATCTTGCTTTTCCTACCAGTGGCGGGATCTAGAAATGAATTTCAGTAGTAACGTTTTTCATTTTTTTTCATTTTCGTAGCAACGTTTTCCAAATTTCGTTTAAAAAAAAAAACCAAATTTTCCACTACGCGCGCGAAGTTGAGCAGCAACGGACGCGACACTTAGTTATACACTAGGTCCGCCCCTGATCTTTAACTGTTATATTTGTTTGAAAAAGTTATGATCTTTCTTCGCATCTTGCTTTTCCTACTATGTTGGGCGGTTTTCTGAACATGCTTCTGGTGCTGTTTTGCTTCCTGGAGTGTATACTTTACAAGTTTGTTGATGTTTTGTTGGATTGTTGGTGGAAAGGATGTGGGATTGGAATATTGGTTAGAGAATTTTGTTGTGGTTATGCATTGCATTAGGTTGATGATAGTGAGTTATTGGGTACTTTAACATATGAGTATGGATTAAAATTGGAACAATAATGCCAGTAGTTGTAAGTTTTGTTGATGTTTTATATGAAATTGAGACAAGTAATGGAGAAATTTGTTGTGATTATCATTGAAATTGGAACAATGAGCTAGTAATTGCTATGATTAAGGCAAAAATCAAAATGACCCTCAACCTATGAATATGCGCTAGAATGCCGTGCTTATTGCCGTTAACATATGAATGTGCACTGAAACCGAAACAACTAATCTGCTAGTTTGTTATGATTAAGCACTGAGTTACCTTCAACCTATGAATATGCACTGGAAATCTGGAATGACAGTATTAGTTATTACATCAGCGTATCATTGATTATGCGGTGAAATTGAAATGACTAAGTTTCTATTACTAAACATTGCATCGCCTGATTTACTTCATATGCGCTGGAATTACACAGTTTGTTATCCAGCATGCTAGTTGCAGTGCTTCTTATTATATATGTGCGAAAAAGTTTAGTCTTTCTTTACCTCTTGCAGTCTTGCTATTCCTAGGATGTTAGGGCAGTTTTGTTGAGCATGTTTCACTTAAGTTGATCTGAAGTCTGAACATATTCTTATAAAGATTTGATTTTCTATGGCAGGATCTAAGAGTGTTTGGAAAGGAAAAAGGGTGGTGTCCATACTTTCTTGCACGACATATGGTGCAATTTGCAAATGTGGTGGTCTATAGTTATCAGTACTTACTTGACCCCAAGGTAGCTGGGATTATATCAAAGGAAATGCAGAGAGAATCTGTAGTGGTGTTTGATGAGGCTCACAATATTGATAATGTGTGCATTGAGGCACTGAGTGTTAGTGTAAGGAAGCAGACCATTGAAGGTGCAACTCGAAATATCAATAAGATGTCTCAGGAGATTAACAGGTATTTTTTTAGGATAATTAATCGATGACTAAAATATTAGAATTTTAATTGGTTGTGTGAAATGATCATGTTCATATTAAAAGTGGATTAGTTGTCTCTTAAAAGAATACCATGTTATTTTGTGTTTTTTTTTGTTTATTCATATGTAACAATTATTGGTTACGCTTCAAGGCTCCAATAACTGTGTGTCTCCATTCCTTTTTTTGGGTCAAGATCTATGGTTTTAGCATTCGTTTATCAATGCAAAAAGAAAAAGATCACATAAATGTTATCACTTTTGCCACCATAGGCTAATAATATTAACACAAATTAACAGATTCATATGCAGCTTAGTTTCTGTTGATATGCGTGTTTCACTGCTGTAATCTTGGTTTTAAGTGCTAGTTTTATTTTGGGAAAGTACATACGAGATATCATGGTTCACCTTCAGAAGATATATATGCTATGAATTTTTGGTATATCTTTATTTTTAACTTTTTTTCAACTTGGTAGGAAGGTTTAAGGCCACTGATGCTGGTAGATTGCGTGCTGAATATAATCGCCTTGTTGACGGTTTAGCACAACGAGGGGACTTGCCACGTAAGTACATTTTTATACACCACCTCTAATTATTGATGTTATGGTATTTTCTGGGGGACAAATTCCATAAAAAGGCAACTCATTTTAGGTGTATTTCTATATTAGTTAATGATTTTTTTTGACATCTACACAACATTAATGAACTTTTTAAATGTTCCAATTTAAGGTAACTAATGGTCAAAAGTTCAGTTAAAGTAATATGACACTCTTACCTGTTGACTTGATAGCTGACTTTGCGTTAACGGTGATTACGTTCAACTTTTTCTTGATGTGGCATATCACCTATGAAAACCGGGTGAATTACAAGATTACCTTAAATATACTTTTTGAAAGTTCTTCATCTTTTAATGGTTGAAAACAAGGTTCATTACATATGGCATGTTACGTTTATAATCAATTTGCACTTTTTGCATCATATATGTCTCAGATTTTTACTCCTGATTTGTACAGTTGGTGACACCTGGCTTGCAAATCCTGCTTTACCTGATGACATTTTAAAGGAAGCAGTACCAGGAAATATACGGCGAGCAGAGCACTTTTTGTCTGTTTTACGCAGATTAGTGCAGTACTTAAAAGGGCGTTTGGAAACTGATAATGTTGAAAAAGAGGGCCCACTTACGTTTGTTAATTCTGTGAATTCACATGTTGGAATTGACCAAAAAATGCTTAAATTTTGCTATGATCGTTTGCACTCACTTATGCTAACTCTGGAAATTACTGATACCGATGAATTTTTGCACATTCAAACAATTTGCGACTTTGCGACGCTTGTGGGGACATACACCAGAGGTTTTTCAATCATAATTGAACCTTATGATGAGAGAATGCCACATATTCCTGATCCGGTATTGCAGGTATTTTTATTGACTTCTTTTTCCAGTATTTACTTCATGTACAACACTAAAAACTGAAATGCGTCAACAAGTACTGGCTTATATAAGGGTTATATCATCTCTTTTGTACAAATTTAACTCTGAGAAGATATATTGCTTGTAAAACCTTATAATGTTATCTCGGTTTTAATATTCTGGTCTGTATTTCTCCGTTATGTAAGACTAAAATTGACTTTTGAAGTCAAATGACTACTTTCTAACTTCCAGTCTGATATGAATTCCCAGTCACTTAACAAGTATGATCATTGATTAGATTGTAAAGTTGAAAATAAGTTGTTATGCTTATGATAAAATCTTGTGTTGTTTTACTTGTGCATTCTTTTGTTAATAAAATTATCTTTTGTTGATAATATATTTCCAGCTCACCTGCCATGATGCTTCTCTTGCAATAAAGCCCGTATTTGATAGATTTCAGTCAGTTGTGATCACATCTGGAACCCTAAGTCCAATCGACCTCTATCCTAAACTTCTTAATTTCAATCCAGTGGTTAGTCGAAGCTTTTCCATGTCGTTAACAAGGGATTGCATATGTCCCATGGTTCTCTCACGGGGAAGGTAAAATAGTTAACAGCTTTGCAGTTTGTTATAAATTTGTTATTTTGTATACTCCGTCCATCTCTAGATAGCTGTCTTCAAACAGAAGATTGCCATACTATGCACCTGCATCTATTTAAGATATCAATTGACTAGTAAGATTTGAAAGAATTAGTATATAGAGTAACTAAGGGTAGCATGGCAAAATCAGTGAATTATATTCGTCTTTTTGAAAACGGACTATTATTTTGGAGCAAACTAAAATAAAACATGGACAATAATTTTGGGACGAAGGGAGTAATCACTGCTTTATCTGTATTATGTAATACTATGTGCTTACTAACTAAATTTTATTTTATTTTATTTTCAGCGATCAGCTTCCAGTTAGCACAAAATTTGATTTGAGGAGTGATCCTGGAGTGGAAAGAAATTATGGAAGGCTTTTACTGGAAATGGTGTCAGTAGTTCCTGATGGAATTGTTTGTTTTTTTGTCAGTTATTCGTATATGGATGCAATTGTCAACAGTTGGAATGAAACAGGAATCTTAAAGGTGAACACTACTTTTTACAAAACCGTTTCTGTTTATATTATGCTTTATTTGTAGATGTGCTATTATTTACTATTGATTTGGGTTATTACAAGTCAAATTGGTAAAACAAAAAAGATCAGATTAAAAGGAAACTAATTGTTTACGAAAGATCGTTATATTATTATTATTATTGTAATCATAGTGACACACTGACACTAATTGTTTAAGAAAAATGAAAACTTCAGACAAAAGAAGTGTTTTAAGTTCAATCTGAACCCATCCTGGCTTCCTGACAAGACCTGTTTTGACTTGTTCATTTAGACCTGTTACCCAACCTGCTCGACTCTCTCATTTTGCCACTTGTAGGTTCTATACAGTTTGTATCCTTAAATATTAACATTAACATAAAAAGTGAGTTTTTTTCCCCGTTGGCTTTACTGACTCGAACTTATGCTCCAGGATATAATGCAACGGAAGTTGGTCTTTATTGAGACACAAGACGTTGTTGAAACAACATTAGCACTAGACAACTATCGTAAGGCTTGCGATTGTGGTAGAGGTGCCGTCTTTTTCTCTGTTGCCAGGTAATCTTGTAACTTGTGCCGGTTGGAATATATCTGTTGGATGTGGCTGCTGTTATATTTTTAGAGCTTTCGTTTTCATGTAGAAAATCATATATATTACATTCCACCCTAATACATATATCTGCTGGATATCGCAGGGGGAAAGTGGCAGAAGGTATAGATTTTGATCGACATTACGGGAGACTTGTAATCATGTTTGGGGTTCCTTTCCAATACACATTAAGCAAGTGAGTAATTAAGTTGGTTATTTGCTAATTGGAAACATCCCCTAAAACTTCAATCATGGTCATGTATTATGTGAGTTTGCAGGATATTACTTGCTCGGTTAGAGTATTTGCGGGAGACTTTTCAGATAAAAGAAGGCGACTTTTTGACTTTCGATGCATTGGTAGTTTGACTTTACCCTACTTTTGATGAACCGTTAAGTAGCATGATTTTAATTGGTGATTTTTTTTAATGATGATAAACTGACAGAGACAAGCGGCTCAATGTGTGGGGCGTGTTATCCGTTCCAAGGCAGATTACGGAATGATGATATTCGCTGACAAAAGGTCCGTATCCGTGGTCGTTTCATTTGTACAACTACATAACTATAATTGTCAAATTAAACTGTAAAAAGGCTAATGATGAAGCTTGGGTTTTATGTATAGTTGGGTTGACTCATCAACTTGTCAAGTGTTATTTGATGTTATAAATGAATTAATATTAAATTTAAATCTGCGAACAAAAACCTCTATTGTGATCGTTGATCCAATTTTAAAAACAGGTAATTTACGCTGCTGTAAACACTTGATTATATATCTGCATTATATTGTATATGTAGTAGATATACAAGACATGACAAACGCTCCAAATTGCCTGGATGGATTCTGTCACATCTGCGTGATGCACATCTCAACTTGAGTACAGATATGGCGGTTCATATAGCAAGAGAGGTAAACTTTCCAAATTTCTTAAGCTTTTCAAAGTTATTGTGTCGCAGTGGCAAGATGGGCAGGTTGAGTTGCAAGTTGAAACGTGTCAATTTTCTACAGGCCAAAACCGACTCGGCAACAGTTTTTTTAATAGTTAATGCGCTGATTATGATTAAAATATAATAATTTAATTAAAATAATAATCATAAAATTTTAATATAAAGATTTAGGAACGCGTGACATGTTCCCCTTTAGTGTCTTTTATCCATATATTTTTCTTTTGTATCTGTCCTGTTTGCGACCCAAACACCAACTAAATCAACTTCATAAGTAAACGAGCTAAAACTGCCGCTTTTCTCACCATGCATTAGATGACTTTTAACCCATTTGACTCATTTCTTTTTAGCTTTTCTTAAAAAAAAAGTATTTACTCAATTCCATACATCAGTTATGAAACGTTTCCCATATCAACCCGTTTGTAAATAATTGGGGTTATGTTATAATATGTTTTGCGCATGCAGTTTCTGAGGAAAATGGCTCAACCGTATGATAAAACTGGTGGCGGAAAGAAGACCCTTCTATCACAAGAAGATTTGGAGGAAATGAATGGTACTGAAGGAATGATGTTTTGAGGAACTAACAAATGGATCAAGATATAGAATCAGTTCACAGCTGGAAAAGATTTTGCTCGCTTTTATTACCATTACCAGCTCGTTTCAGAAGGCTGCGTTGTATACTAGTCATTTTCAGTTTTTATCGAGTGCTCGGTTTTTGTGACCTTTTTTTAAATATTTACACTTCTATTTCTTTATGCTCTTCTATTTCTAGAAAACTTAAGAAAATTATTCTACCCCTAATCCCCATTCATGTAAAATTATTGGATGAAAGTGATGATTTTGACCCAACCATATGGACGAAGATGACAGTTTGCTCTATGTTATATACTTGTATGAAGGTTTGAACACGTCAATAAGGTCAAAAGTTGCTTAAAGTGCATTCGAGAACCAAGCTTTGTCCCTGCACCTTACCATTAACTATATACCTAAAATCTTGTATTTTAATATAGATAAATAAAATGGCGTAGTTTTGATGAATTTCACATCTAAATATCCAAGCTTTGGTTATGTTACATCAAAACTACATAATATTAGCCTAATAGAAGAAATTTTTTGATGTTTCACATAAAATAAAGGTAAAACAATTTCTAGTTACGTAACTAAAATCTTGTATTTTAATATAGATAAACTAAAACGAAGTAGTTTTGATAAACTCGCTATATAAATAGCGGCGATTCTTTTAAGAGGCGGGGAGGGGCGGCCGACCCCCCTGAATTTTCGCTCAGAAGTTCCGATTATATAGTATTCGTATAAATTTTTTTTGGTATATAACGTTTCGACCCCTGAAACTGGTGACTTCCGACTCCCGAAATTTCGGGTCAAGATTCGCCACTGTATCTAAATATCTAAGCTTAGATAAGTGAGAGCAAAATACCCAATAACATGAAGCCCAAAACACACATCTAAATTTCCAATGTTAACTTGTTTTTTTGTCCAATGAAAGTTGTATCTTTACAGTAATAAGCCAAACAATTGCAAACTAGTCCTTACATTTACAAGTTACTCAAATTATGGCACCAAAGTATGTATTTTTTTCTATTCAATTCAATGATGAATGAATCAACACTTTCTATACCCAACTCTACATGTAAAATTTCCCCTAAATCTTTACAAATCAAATGCAGTTTCACATCAATGCAATCAGCACTGAATTCCCATCAAAATTCTGCCTTCAACCGTCGCTTTTAACCGCCATCTGCCACAGAATCACTGTCCCGCCTTTCGTTACTGTTGAGATCACATTGGCTGTGGGCTGGCGGCTGTTAAGTTCCCAGCAAGGGAATATTCGCGTTTAAGAAAGACTGCATACAGAAGCTCGTTCCAAGAATCTGGGACGCCAGGTAAGCACCAATGGCTGCAGTCTTGCCTACGTAAAGGCGCGGGCCCACCATCTTTCGGGCCCAAATAATATACAGAGGCATGAGCATCTTTTCGCTTTGACGACATATATGTCACGTTTAGTAACTCTACTTTTGTTTGCGACAGTGTCCCGTCATTGTGTTTGGATAGCACCGAGCCAAATATGTTTGGGAAAATCATCGTGCTTGGTGAAACTGGCGATGAACTCAAGTCTGGCAGCGTCTCAAGGTGGCAGCTACCGCCGGTTTTCCAATCACCACCCCTAAATACACACAAAACAACATTAACTAAAGAACTATAGAGATTATTATTGAAACCATACTAATGAATGAACATGATTTTCTGCATTTATAATTGACAAACTAAATATTCATACATCTTTGGACGAAAAGTGATTTGGGTCAATCCTACCTGACCCATTACCCATCCCGCCCAGAGCGTTCACGTTCAAGATATAAAAAGATGAACACCTTGGTTTTAAAAATCGTGAAGCGCACTAAAGCGACGAGGTCCAAAACCGAGGCGCAAAACGCAAAAGCGGTGGGATTTTCGTACGCGAAGCGCAAGACGATTATATAATTTTTTTTATTATGCTATAGGTTTTTCATCATTTACCCAAAATATAGATACAAATAAGGTTTATATATGATTTAACTTAAATATACAACCCTTTTAGCTACATATATAACAATTTTAAGCATAAAAACACCCCCGTACGAAAAGCGCGCGCATCAGGGCCTTTTTTGGCCAAAAAATCGCGCTTTTCCTGCGCTTTTCGTACGATGTGCGCCTAGGTGCGCTTCTTGCTTAAGCGCGCTTTTTAAAACACAGATGAACACGAACCTGAAATGCACAGGAGAAAAGCTTCGGAAAATAACTTGTGTCTTGTTTGTATCTACTTCTTTACTTATCCAATTCAAAACTGTATCAACTGATTTTTGGTATGCAGTTTCGATGCTCATATTCATTTTCACATCTTCGGATTCTTGAAAGTAACAGCCCCTAAACCACAAGAACCTCAAAGTAAAGATCTACGCAGTCGAAAGAAACAGTTTATTACTTATGCGTTGATTTATATATAACGTTCGAATAATAAACAAGAAAAGTTTTTGCAGGTCAACTTCCAACGCTGCCCATTACAGGGGCGGACCTAGCTTGAAGCTAGGTGCCGCGTCCGTCGCTACTCAACTTCGCGCACGCAGTGGAAAATTTGTTTTTTTTACCATATTTGGAAAACGTTACTACTAAAATGAAAAAAAAAAGAAAAACGTTACTACTGAAATTAATTTCTAAATCCGCCACTGGCCCATTTCATCCCGAACCTGTTTTGACCCGTCACCCAACCAAGCCAAAAGTTTCAACCTTTATCATTTTTTTTTTCAAAAGTTCCAATTTTTTTTTTTGTAAACATCTTTTACACTTACTCGCGTATCGTTTTTTCAGAATTCCACCAATGCCCGCTATTGAACACAATAACATCCGCGCCTTTCCATTTCCCCGAGCTCCAATCCATCTGATCTAGTTTCAAAGTGGTCCTCACTTGTTTTGGTGAGCCAGCTGGCGGCCGACTCTGCAGGACCAGATACGGGGCCCTGTAATACTCGACCGTGCAATTATACTCAGCAAATTTGAACATCAAGAAACCGGTATGTTTAGTGATCGGTCTTCCATTAACTTCATATATTGAAGATTTGTTTGTTACAGCAGCAGATAACAAACACAAAAGGGATTCCCATTGGTTTCTTCCTATTGAATCACCAACAAATGCTAGTCTTCTGTTTCTTAGTCTTTCAAGCATAGTTTTTGCATCAAATCTGCATTCAAATATATGACCAAACACCTCATATTAGTAAGATTTCATAGCGCTGCTTAACGGGTCGTGTTTGCGGGTTGACTTGTCAAAAGTCAAAACTCACCCGGACCCACTTAGAGGGTGTTTGGGATTGCTTTTTGAAACCTGATTATGCGTTTTGCTGCAGTAGGGTAAATTTGAAATTTTAGCTGCTTTTAGATTACCCGACCCGAACCGTCAAATCGACCCGAACCCCTGAACCGACCAGAAATTTTTTATATTCGGTCATATGAAATTGTAACACCTAAAAAAGGGAACCGAGTGAAAAAAATTCTTGGATCCGCCACTGACTCCAAACACTAAAAACTGATTATTTGCATTTTCAAAACATATCATAACGCCCCTAATTCTCACAATTTTTTTTTTTTTTGAACGGCCAACGAATCAATTTCCGAGCACTCTCGGGCACCCTTTTGGCGAATCAGGTACTCGAGAGTACCCGGGCCACCAATTGCCACCAATTCCCGGGAAAACCCGACCACTCACCCACCCGAAGGCACGACAGTGAAATAATCGGTAAAACCGGTCGGGATCAGGACTCGAACCCAAGCCAATGGCCGGGTCATCTCTCATTTCCCATTCACCAATGTCCTCCAAATGTAGCTAGTGGGAATTGAACCCAAGTCTCCCATAGAAAATTTTAGGCCCTCAACCAACTGGGCTACAATTGTTGTTGTACCTAATTCTCACAATTTGAATCTTACTTTCTAAATATTTAGAATTAATAACTCAAAATTGTGAAATAAAACTCGTAGTTCATATAAATACATGTAAAATTACCTAACTACCCATATGTGTAAACTATACAATTAAGATTAGATTAAATCTTTAAATTACATTAATTACTTTTTTTTATTTTAGTTAATACAATAATTGTTTTAAAATAGCATATCTCGCAATTTGAATCTTAATTGCTAAACATATTTGAAAAGCATATCCAATCACACCCTTAATTCACGCAATTTGAAGCGCCAATAATCTAATTGATGATTCTTACTATTCATATTTTAACAGCAAATTAGGATCACTAGCAGACCAGACCACTGAAGTATCATCTTACCACCAGCGTAAACACCGTCCATCTCCACTAGGCAATAAATCTAAAAAAACCCTTATGTAAATCGAACCCAGACCAAATGATCCTAACCCTTATTTATTCCCACTCTCATATAAATGCAAAATTAAATTAAATTATGTAACACTAAAATTTCAAATTTCCAATAATCCAAAAACTCATGTCCAAACAAAACCCCTTTGTAACACATGTGACCAAAGCCCCCCAATTTAATTTTCAAACAAAAAAACACACATACACACTATGCTTATATATACATATGTATGTATCTATATATGTATGTATAAAAAGATAAAAAAATATAAAAAAATAAAAAAAAAATTAAAAAAAGAAAAAGAAAAAGATATGAACCTGGGCAAGTTACAACCTTTAGGTTGCCATCTCCATTTAGTATAAAACATATCAAGTCTTCCATTTTCATTACATCTAAACCCATCATCTAACAACAAACAATCTTTACTCTCATAAAGTGGATACCTTTCATCCCACACCCAATTCCCATCAAATATGTCACACTTTTCACCATGACCCAGTTCAAGAAACCCAACCAGTTCATGACCCGGATGACCCGACCCACTGAACCCGAACCAGACACCCAACCCACGGTGCCCACGTGTCCTGAACCCTGAACCCATTGACCTATAGTCCAAGAAAAACAAGCAGAGTATGAAACAGAAAGTGATGAACACACAACTCAGTTCAGATGGCTTTAGTTTCTTGAATTTTTTCAAGAACTGTATATGGGTCATCTTATTATTCGGACCCTTTGATGATTCTGTTATCAAAATTTGATTTTGGGAAAAGGGTGTTTGTTGGAATTTTAAAATCTTGAAAAAAAGTGAAAAATTGAACAAGACTTAAAAAACACACAGTTGTGTGTGTAAGTGTGTGTTTTTATCAAAAGGAATTTGGCATGGAACTAGAGAAGGGTGGGGTTTATGTTTATGTTTGTGGAGGAGAGAGAGAGAGAGAGAGAGGGGGGGGGGGGGGGGGGGTTGGATAGGACAGAATTAGTAGATTAGATGTGTGGGGCCCAAATGAGGGTGACAAACATTCATGGTTTTCACATACAAGTGTGTATGTGTTTTCATATATTTTCTTGATTTTGAATAAAAATATAAATATTTTGATAATAGAAATATCAAAAGCGGAGGCAAGAAGGTGGAAAAACATGCTAAAGCCTGTGAGGAGAACCAACACGTTTTTGTGCCCTTTGCCTTTGATACCTTTGGCTCATTGGCACCGGAGGCTACCCGTTTCCTGACCAGGGTCCAACGGGTTATTCATAGTAGTGTATCGGCTCCGGGTGGGCAGGGTTACGTTTTTAGTAGATTAGGATTTGCTATTCAGAAAAGGGTGGCGGCGCAGCTTGTTGCTCGCCTGCCCGTTATCTTGATGTAATTTTTCTTGTTCTGGAATGAAAGAAGTTATCTAAATTTATTTTAAAAAATATATATATATATATATAAATTTTTTTGATAATATTATATTTTTTTAAGATTATTATATTATATTTTTTGAATAAAAATATTTTTTTTTTTTGATAATATGTATTTTTTTGATAATATTATATTTTTTTTATAATATTTTTTTATAATATTATATATAACCGTTAAAGATGGAGGAGTGGAAGGCCGGTAAACATGTGAATTGTTTGAAGATATAAAGAATCAAGAAAAAGGGATTACATAAATCATTTTTTTGACTTTGGTTAAGGGGTAAGTGGACCCACTTATAAGGTCGTGGGGTTTAGTGGGGTTATGGTGGGAGTTATTTCATGAGACCACAAAATTGGTGCTTAATCATAAGGTTGGAACATTGTCTGTCCCACAATAAAATCAAATTAAATCTTGATAGAATCTTATTAGAAATTGAAGAGATAAGTTAATAGTTTAATTAGGGATTCAAGAAATTAAGGGGCTGTGTAGTAGCCATTTAATCAGTCTCTTAACCATTCATGTCTGAATTATTCAGCATCTAGACTGTTTGTTTCAGCATCTAAATGGAATGATTAAGTGATGAACCATTAAGCTAATAAGGTATGCTGAATGGCTTTTAACCATTCAGAGCTTCTTAACTATTCAGATCATCTTAATGATTCAGCACTTAATCAACCAAACAGCCCCTAAGTATATTTGGTTATTAGGAATATAATAAATCACAATTATATCTCGCGTGTTGTAGAAATATCAGTACCGATAAATTGAGTGGGAGCGCTATTGTTAAAAAAAGTGGCCCCCACTTATAGGGTCGTGGGGTAACGAGCCTTCATAGCGCCCCCAATGGCACTGAGTAAATTGAGAGGGGGGGGGGGGCTATTGTTCAAAAAAAGTGGTGAGGTGGCATTAATAACGACTCTGTACCGTATAACCTTACAGCAAAAGTGAAATCTTATTGGTTACATTACTAGTATGGATTATTAATGTTAGTGACTAATGGGTTATAGTTTGAATTGCTAAAATTAAACTTGTGTAAATCGATTATGCAAGATGCATGTTCATATATCATCCTTAAAAACCCACCTATTGAATCTCAATTAATTAACAAAACAATTTAGATAAGTAGTCTCAAACTCTCTTAAACCCCATCGTTTATACATCGTAAACAATTTTGATAAAGAGAAAATCATAAATATACGCATCAAATGTTACATCCGTTACTCTAAATACATTATATCCGTAGATCCATAAATCGGTCCTCATACATGTTTTTGACTATACGAACTTAACATATTTTGTACTTTTAAAAACTTCAAGATCCTTAAAACAAACAAACAAACTTGTGCAAAAAAAAATGGTACAAATGGGTCAAGTATTGTACTTCAAATAAAAATATTATTATTTCACATGAATATTTTGGTAAAATATACATATATGTAACTTTTCATTTTGATAATCAATCACAATTAATAACTTCTTTATTTTTCGCATAAAATCAAATAGAACAAACAATCATTCAAATCTCTAATACAACATGATCAATAGTTCAAAACACAAGCAAAAACATTATCGAAGCCTATGAATTAAGAATTTAAGACAAAGAGGAGACTGATTTCATTCTTCTATAATAATTTTCAGTTATTATAGACCATACTCCATTTTCTGATTTTCTTTACCCAAAGAAACATAAATATGATCATACTATGCTATGATGTAAAACATGGAAATTTCCTTTCATTAAAACAAAATACGAAAGTTACATTACAATAGAAGGTAGACGGGCAACAAGCTACGCCGCCACCCCTTTTTGAATAGCGAACCCTAGTCTACCAAAGACAAATCCTTGACCCCCTGGAGATGAACTATTGCTGTGGACGACCCGTTGGACCCTGGTCAAGAAACGAATAGCTTCTGGCGTTAGGGAGCCAAAGGTGTCAAAGGCCAAAGGGATAAAGACATGTTGGTTCTCTGCACAAGCCTTAGCATGCTTATCTACTTTCTTCGATTCCGCCTTTCTCGATGCTTGCCCAGCTACAAACCCTGTTTCCCTTAACCCAACCAAAGGAGATACCCATGTGAGGTCCACGCAAGCATGTTTCCCCCTCTCCTAACCAAAGACAAGCAGATCTGCTGGTAACAGGGTGGATCTAATTAATAACTCTTCTTTTAGTTGCTACTTTTTATAACTTATGGAGTATTTAACAAAACCAAAAGACGATGAAAAATTCATAGTTTATTTTATTTCTCAAAAAATGCGAATAAAAGATAAACCATGCCAATCTTGTTCCATTAAACATATACATATTATGATGGTTCGACATATTGTTTGTATTTATTTAATTAAAGATGAAGTGTCATAGAAGAATTCCCTGCTTAAAAGAATGAAACTATATATTCTCGTTGACTAACAAAAGTCATATTTCATACACAAAATTATGGCTGTTTTAGTGGTTGTTAATAATAATACAAACAACATCATTTTTTTTTTAAATAAGATTATTTCATTCCAGAACAAGAAAAATTACATCAAGATAACGGGCAGACGAGCAACAACATCATTTATCAAAAAAAATAAAACAATATCATGTAAATCTATAATAAGTGAATGGAACATACACTAAGTTTATAAACTATATATACTTTGGTCCATTCAAACCATACATAATGCATGGTTAATCATTTCCATAATACATCAAGTCATTTAAATTTTAACATATCCTCAACACATCTCTTTTTCACAAAATGTTTCTTTTTTCAAAGCAATCCATCAATCTTTATAGTTTTTATATCGTAGTCTTCTATGTTTTATATTTATTTTCTATGGGAAGTGATCTATGTAGAACAATATATATTGCAAGAACACGCTGAACAAAATGAATAGTTCAATTGTTCATACTTAAAAGATCAAAAAATAAAAAAGAAAACGTCATATATGTAATATATTTATTGTTTTTCACTCTAGAATTCAAAAAAAAAAAAAAAAAACAAATGAGAAAATTTCATTTTTTTTTAACTTACACATACTTGGCTAAATTTACACTTATGTAGGCTGTAGGCTATGTGTATGAAAAACTAAAAATATAAAAACATATCTAGTTTGATGGATTTTCTTTATGTATAAACACACACAAACGTAAGAAATACAAATTTTATAAATTATGAAACGTAAATTAGAAAAATAAATGATTTATAGTTTTTCTTTTTATTCGCGCAATAATTTATTCTCCTGAAATGATCATCACCCTATTTTGCATAACTTAAATAGAAAGAAAGGAAAAAAAATAACTCAAAGAAATCAATACGTTTCCATCCGTGGGCACTTGTCCCCATGAACACTAACAAAAAAATACTAAGGGTGCGTTTGGTTCGCATGAATTGAACAGAATTCAATGGAATTGGAATTTGAATTCCAACTTTTTAGGTGTTTGGTTCATTAAATCTGTTGGAATTAGAATTTTAATTCCAATCTTGTGTGTTTGGTTGACAAAGGAATTGGAATTGGAATTTGGTATGAATTCCTTCAAATTCTTTTAACTAAGGGAATTCAAAATCCTTTCAATATTAGAAGGAATTCAAGTCAATTTATTGGAATCTTTGAACGGTTGACATCATTTTGACCCGAACCGATTCGAACCGTACCATTTCAACGCGAACCGCTTAGATCCGAACCAATTCGGACCGTACCAGTTTCGATCCGAACCGTTTCGTACTGTACCAGTTTCGACCGGTACCGTTTCGGACCGTACCAGTTTCGACCGGTACCGTTTCAGAAGGAACCGTTTCGGACCGAACTAGTTTCGACCGGTACCGTTTCAGACCGAAACAGTTCGGGCCGGTACGAGTCACAACGATGCGGGTCGTGGGGGCAAGGGTGATATATTCCAATTTATTAACCAACCAAAACACAATAATATAGTATTTGAGATTCCAATTCCAACAATTTCCAATTCCTTTTGGAATGTTTAAATTCCAAATCCAATTCATTCAAATTTCAATTCCTTCACAAATTCCAATTCCAAACAATTTCGCGAACCAAACGCACCCTTATAGATAGACTCGCTGGGTGTTTGGGATTGAGTTTCAAAAAACTTTACTGACTTGTTAACTTCTCTAAAAAGTCAACAACTCAATAAGTTGTTTGTGTAAACCAAAAGCACTTTTGGTTTTGGATTTTCAGTAAGGGTGGAAAAGTTGTTTTCAAGAAGTCGCAAATCTTGGCTTTTGACTTTTGGTCATTTTACACTAAGACTATGAGGTGTGGGGGTCGGCTTCGGCCTCACCGTCTTGGTGCGTCGTACATTGCCCCCAACGTCCCACTCCGGCTTGATCAACCAAATCCAGACGTTGAACACGGAGCATTGTGATTGGTTTGTGATGATGGTGGGGCCAGGTAACGAGTATATGACCGTTAGTTAAAAAAGTTCACCTTTTCCCTTTAAATTACACGTTACATTTTTTTAAAAAACCTCTCAAATCTTCACATATATTTAAAAACATCTTCTCATTTCTCTCCATATATATAATTTTTTAAAACACATATCCTTTCAACCCGTTCAATCAATTCAATCAAAATAACCTGAACACCCTGAACCAAACCCCCAAACAAAACGCGAACATCCATGTGGGTTTTAGCGGATGCTATCGGACGGAGGTTCCGTCCTTGTTTTCGAATTACCAACAATCCTCCTCCAACGCAATCGAGGAGGCGAAAATTTTGGCGATCAACACAAGCTCCTTCCCCAAATAGAGGCATCAGGTTATTGACAAATTGCAAGAAGACATCATTAAAAATACAGCTAGATGTTTTTTCTAAGTTTCATTTTTTTTTGTTATTTCGGTATTTTTTTAATTTTAGGTGTCATTTTTTCTTTTAATTTGTAATCTCTACTTATATTTTAATGTTATGTACTTTTTTTTAATTTTAGGTGTATTATTTATTTTAATTACATAGTTTAATTAATTTAGAATAAAAAAGTTGGAGCAATAGGAGTGGATGACTACCTAATGAAGACCATCCGAACCCGACCCAATTATTTCGTAATACCCGGTTATACCCTACCCGGTCATACCCGAACCCGGGTATGTAACCGAACCCGGGTATTCAAAAACCCCGGTTTTGTACACCTCTACCCACACCCTTGGGTAGTCCTCATCTTGTCGTATTTTGAGGGGGGGGGGGGGGGGCATTTTTTGCTGACGTGACGGGTAGTTTTTCTAAGATGATCATCTCCCACACCTCATAGTCTAATAAGCTAAACCAAACACTTTTTAAAAGACAATTTATTGACTTTTCTCACCACAAAAGCTAATCCAAACACGTTTTTAAAAACCCATTTTCAAAAAACCTTAAGTCAATAAGCATTTTTGACAAAATCACTTTCAAAGTTAAATAAGCAAATCCCAAACACAATACTATGCACATACATGGCATCCTTGGCTATCCATGAAGACTAAAATACATAAACATTTTAGAAACTCGCACATAACGTAATCATAAAAATTCCTATTCATATTAAACATAATAACTATTTGTAAAAACAGTCAATATTTTTATTTATTAGGTATTAAAAATGTTTGATTTGTGCTAAAATACTACATCTCCTTCAATATCATATTTAAAGTTCATGATAGCTGACTATTACAATAATTCATAAAATTGAAGGATATAGGCCGTATAAGTTATTATCAAGTGAAAGAACATTCAAGACAATATTTTAGAAAATTTTGTCAAAGAATCTACTCAATTTGTCCCTACTTATTAAATACAACACCAATAGAATAGAATATAAAAATATAGAAGCAATTTTCCTTTCAAATTAATTTGATTTAATCAAATGTTACATCAAATAAACAAGTGTGCATGTGTGCAAGCCCCTAAAAAAAGTGTACTTGCCGGCCTGGCCTATTGTGCTTCCATATTTTCTTGCTCGTTGTTTTAATTTTTAAACTTTTAATAGATTGACACGTGTAGATCGTAGCTAAAACACATAAAAAATGTCAATGCCATTGACAGTGGCGAATCTTGACCCGAAACTTCGGGGGGTCGGAAGTTACTAGTTTCGGGGGTCGAAACCTTATATACCGAAAAATTCCTATACGAATACTATATAATCGGAACTTCTCGGGGTCGGAAGTTACTAGTTTCGGTGGTCGAAACCTTATATACCGAAAAATTCCTATACGAATACTATATAATCGGAACTTCTGAGCGAAAATTCGGAAGGGGGGGGGGGGCGCCCCTCCCCGCCCCTTAAAAGAATCGCCCCTGGGCATTGAAACCTTGTCAATCCAACGTTTTTGTGCACAATGGGCTTCGAGTAAGGTGTTAAAACTATAGAGACTCGTGTTGTCCTCAATGAAGTTTGTCCACCATCCAGACAATGAGTGCTCGCTTGTTTGAGCTCTATACTATTCAGCGTTGACAATTTAACTATTGGCACAAAAGGTTGAAACTTGGAAGAGACCTTGTAAACTAAACTGATTGTTTAACACTATTTATTTTGTTTTGATTATTGAAATATGCAGTTAGATATATGTATTTATGTTATATTATTGACCATCTTTACTATTTTAATACAAACTAACAATGTCAAGTTTTCATCAAACTGAAATATCAAACTGTCACCTATGATCCACCAATCCAATTGATCTAGTTTGTTGTTATTTACCAAACTTTAATTAATGGTGTAAGTGAATTTTCACAAAAACCAAAGGAATTAATAGCATCTCCAACAATCAGGGCGATCGTTTTAAGGGGCGGGAGAGGGCGGCCGACCCCCCCTTCCCCCCGAATTTTCGTTCAGAAGTTCCGATTATATAGTATTCGTATAGAAAGTTTTAGGTATATAAGGTTTCGACCCCCCGAAACTAGTGACTTCCGACCCCCGAAGTTTCGGGTCAAGATTCGCCACTGGGCCCGCAACAATGGACCTGTGTTTGTTTTCAGGCCTCCACCTTAAAAACTTATATTTTTCCTCGAACCACAACCGTCCACACCAATTGATCCAGATGGGTCCGTGGCCACAATTGATCCAGATGGGTCTGAGGCCACGGACAACACATGAAATCAAGTCATGGGATATGTCTGAATTTTCAGACTTGTCCACTGGGAAGTATATTTGACACTGTTCCAGACAAAATAATAAAAGCAAAAAGGCATGACTAAAGCTTGTAATGACCATCTAATTTTGACTTAAATTGACTTTTTACATTTTATTAGCACACATAAATTTACAGCACAAAATTTTACATAAAGTAACAACCTAATGTGACAAAAACAGTTATGCCACCTAAAATCCAGAGCTTATCCAACCTGTTTTCATATCTCATTTTTTCTTCCTTAATTTCACTTTGCACTTTTGAATATAAATGACAAGATTCCAGTGCCAAATTATAATTCTTGCTTCTATTACAATTCAAGGCTTCATTTAGCACAAACAGACTGTTTCTTCCATTTACATGTGCACCTTCCATGTCACCCAACTGCATGCACAGCTCCGTTAGTTTAAGGCTCGTCTGTACCTCACTCGCCTCGGTTACCTGCAAACGGGTTGGTTAAGTGACAGCATCAACACTTTCCTCCTTTTTCTTTTAATTTTATCACAGTCTAACTTGATAAATAGTAGTCATTACTACTGATGCTACAAATTATTATAATATATAGTATATTTTATATAAACTTTGTGTTCAGTTATCCGTTATTATGAATTCCAAATATAAATCGAAAACTAGCATTTAATTTTGTCAATCTTATGGGTTTGTTTGGGTGAAAGAACATATCCAAATGGGTCCAAATAGGCAGTGGCGAATCTAGGCCACAAAATCAGTAGTAACGTTTTTCATTCGAGTAGCAACGTTTTCCAATTTTCGTAAAAAAAAAAACAAATTTTCCACTACGCGCGCGAAGTTGAGCCACAACGTCCGCGACCGCTGCTTCTTCCCTATGTCTGCCCCTGCAAATAGGCTAAAACCAAAATAACCCGTAGCTATTTACGGGTCAAAATGGGGTCGGAACGGTCCTGTCATCACTTCTCTCTTTTTCTTTGAATTCTATTAAAATAATAATGATAATAATCTATTTATTTGAAACAAAATGACTTCTATAAATGATATAATAATAATAATAATCTATTTATTTGAAACAAAATCGATCTAGGAAAGGTTGTAACTTGTAAGTATTTTAGAGCTGGCATAACAGGTTACACGAACCTATTAAGACACGGACTTGTTAAGACACGAACACGAAACTTGTAAACACGAACACGACACGAAATCTAATCGTGTCATTTTTTTCAAACACGAACACGAACCTGTGTATAACAGGTTAACACGATAAGACACGACAAGACATGATAAGGAACACCTAGTAAAATAAGTTAACACGACAAGAGACGATAAGACACGATAAGACACAATAAGACACGACATGACATGATAAGAAACATGATAAGACCTGTTAAGACACGTACACGATAAGACACGAACACGAAACATGTAAACACGAACACAACACGAAAATAAACAGGTCTTAACGTGTCGACTTGTTATAGACACGAAACCTGTTAAGGCCAAACACGAAACCTGTTAAAATCGTGTAGGTTCGTATCAGGTTATCGTGTTCGTGTCTAAATTGCCAGCCCTAAAGTATTTAATGAGTAGTGAAAATGTCGATGTAATTAGTTTAATAATTATGATGCTACAAATTACTACTTTAGTAAATATAACATATTTCAAAATTCATCTAACATGTGCAGGTCAATCAGACCCTTACCCTGACCCATTTGACCTTTTTTTTAACAATGACCTGTTGAGCCAATCCCAACCCACTCATCTAGCCATCTTTACCTGAAACTTCATGGCGAGGATGCACTCGACCATTTGGCAAGGAAGAATGTCTTCAGCTGGGAGGATAGACCCGAAGCGAAGCAAAAAGTCTTTTTCTGTGGGCCAATGTCTTTGACCGCCCAATGGGCTCCAACTAGATAAATTGGCTGCTTTTTTGGCCTTTCTGTTCACCACTATCCAGCTCAGCCTGTTGTTAGACCCAGAAACGCAACAATTAGAAATTTAAATAATGCCCAGAATACAGTTATCAAATTATATAATTTTGTATAAGCATACACAACACGAGATGATGTGTACACATATTATTTCGAAGTGTGCATAGCATTTGCTTTTAATTTTTCTTGTCTTATTCTGTTTTTTACTCGCACACTTTAAAAAAATCAAGTTTATTCAACTCCCTATTCAAATAATGCATGCAAAAAAGGAGATTAAGTCGAAGTGTAGGTAGGATTCTGGTGACGGCACATGTCCTGATGTACCTCTTTTTACACCCGAAGTACACATGTCATCACTAGAATCTTTCCTACCCGTTTTAACTTGAAGTCCTATCATCACCCATATGTAAATATATGTACATAAAAAATAATTAGATAGCTCTATAACGCTTAATGGGGATTATGAGATGTGATTTAGTATGTTTGATTTGATTATCTGGGCCGAATATTGTGCTTCTTTTTTAATTTTGAAAAAAAAAATTGTCGTATAACCTGATCCCATCACGAAGTTCTTGCCAAAGTTTCCCGTCTTTTCTCTCTCTTTCCATGGAGGTTACGAGAGGTATACCATCATCTACGGAAAGAGTTACACCACCTGCACAAATTTGTTGAATTAAGGCCGCTAGAAATATGAAGAACTGATATTAAAATTTAATGTCAAGAATATTTCATTAACTTTGTTAGTAAATAGTCAGAAAGCAGGCAAAAACTAGAAACGCGTGGATGATGGTCGCAACTAGAGGTGACATTTCGACCCAGTTACTTATGGACAGGTTGATTAAGGTTTATGTTATTATGTTATATTTGACATTTTGACTAAATTGATCTATTCAAAAGATTAGATTATCACTCCAAGAATATGTTTTTGTAATCATATTTCTACACCAAACTATTTTATAAAATTAAAAATAAAATTTAAACATGATGTTATTGGAGGATCAGGTCAATCCATAGCTGCTTGGCCCGTTTTGACCGCTATCATAAAATTACATGTTTCGACTCGTTACCCAACCCGCCCATTTTGCCACTACCGGTCTTTCCCAAATGAACACAAGAACCTCTAGGCCTCTAAGAAAAGTTTAAAAGAACGGAAATGAGCCTCGAGGCGAAACGAGGCGTAAGCTCGAGGCGCAGTCAAAAAATAAATATAAAAATTATGTGTCTATAAAAAATAAATTAATTGACCTAGAAAAGTCTAAAACATCAAAAACACACATCAAAAATAAAATAATTGACCCAAAAAGTCTAAAACACCAAAAAAACACATCAAAACACCCTAAACCACCTGAGGCGCACCCGAGGCGAACCTGAGGCGTATGTACAATCTAAACCCCATGAGGCACGCCTCAGACTCGTTTTCTTATAGTTTCGCCTTGAGGCGTGCCTCGAGGCGTACGCCTCACCCGTTTTTTTAAACCATGCCTCTAAGTAATGTGATATACATTTACTAATATCATGTGTGATAAATTGACAATTGTTGGTAACTATGAGCAATTTCTACCTAATAATATGAATATAGGTCAATTTGTGTTGTATCTTATAACGGGTCAAATAGGTGGAATATGAACTTTAACCTAAATCAAAGGGTCAAACAGGTCATACGATTTAAGAATCACCCAATGTGTCAGATAAAACCAACCAAACCGTTTGGACCCGTTCAGAATTTTTACAGAATAATTATTACAAAGATGATAATCATGTAGTTTACATTTTTATATATGCATGTCTACAAGCAGATGTGGCAATTTCAACCCACTAATGTGGAAACAGGCCAATCTGGGTTGTGCTTATTGATAACAAGTGAAACGAGTCAAATCTAGAAAATTAACTGAGGGTGAAACAAGTCAAAATGGTAGAATGAGTTAAACGGGTCAATGCAGTCTAACCTGTGCTAAAAACGGGTCAATGCAGCCTAACCTGTGCTAAAGAATGCTTACTATGTCCTGTATAGTGTCATTTAACAGAATCTATCGTCATATAATAACAAGAAGTTTCCGTAATACAAAAAGATGCAAAAAAAAGTGTTACCTGTGTGATCATCTCCTTGACCCGAAAAGGAAAAAAGATCAATCCGAAACGGGCAATTAGAAAACCAACCATTAAAACCATTAGCATTCGGTATACCCCATATAACTTTCGAGCAAATTGTTTTATCTTTGTATAGAATATCCACTATGAACACAAAATCAGAAGGTGAAACATTTTGAAAATCAAAATCACCATAATACTCGGCTTCAGTAAGTTCTTCAGTATACTCAGGATAATCACTCCATGTAAACTCAGAAACGTTCTTGTTTACAATAAGCGGGAAACAATCTGCATAAAACTTTTTAAACCCCCCGATTTGTGATATTAGACTTTTAACATCGTCCCGTTTTGTTGAAGGCCACATTGAAGAACACACATTTTGCCATAATCTTTCTTCTTTTGACATTGAACTAAATGCTGCACACGCACATGACGCACTTGCTAGGGTTGCAACCATCTAGCCGTTTTAGTATGTCATAAAATAGATCACTGCTTAGTGTAGCCATATTTTCAGCAGATCCCATCGACATTTTTAAAGTTTACCAATCATCTGAAAGACTGAAAAGGTATACATTTCATCACATTAAAAAGTAACCATTTAAATAGCATATCATACCAATAAAAGAAATATGTTTGTTCCACCAAAAGAAGGTTCCATTTCAAACTAAGGTGTAAACAAGCCGAGTCAAGCTCAGTTTATTTAAACTCAGCTTGATTCGAGCTTCTAGCAAGCGAACCTCGAGTAGTTCACGAGTGTCTCGGATGGTTCACACCCTATCTCAAACTTCAACAAATAACACTTATGCAAGGTTTGACCAAAAACCAAAAGTTCTTAATCACTGTTTTCACTGTGATCAACATTCAGTTAAACTAAACAAAACTACAAAATTCTCTAAAATGACCAAAGCCACAAGCAATGAAACTTCCCCTGAAGGCTTGTTCAAAACATTAAAACCTTCATGAATTTCAGTGGACCTGTAACTCGAAATATTTCAAAAGGTTTTCGCTTTTCAAACAATGTATCATGGCATGTCACCACAGTCCCATAAATGCCAGGCCAAATGTCACTGTTGCAGAAGGCGCCCTAGGCGGCGCCTAGTCGCTAGGCGGAGGTCTTTATAGGAATTTCACCCTAGGCAATGAATTAGGCGAAATGGGGATTAGGCGGGGTCTGGGCGGGCCTAGGCGGCCGTATTTTTTATTTTTTTTTTTATTTTTTTATTAAATTTCTAAGTATTTCTTAGTATTATGTGTATATATCTTAATATATTTTCAAAAAACACCTAAATTTGTGTATATATATAAAATATCAAAACGCCTAATTCCGCCTAATTTTCGCCTAGTCCCGACTAGTCCCTAGGCTGGACCTCACCCGCCCGCCCCAACACCTTCTGTAACCTTGGCAAATGTTCAATATCAGAGAGTATGCTTCAAGATATTTCTAGGCTCAACTGCTCAAGCTATTCACACTCCTTAAAACTTATTTTGACACCCTGACATGTATACAACTCTGTATAGGAGTATACGAGCCATATAAGATGTCAGGGAATGCCTTGTACGACCCGTATACATGTATACAACCCTCTTATACTACCTGTATACATTTATACGAGTCTTGTTTTTCAAGGGAAAATCAGCTATACGACCCGTATACACACCAATACGGATCATATACATGTCAGGGAATCTCAGCATTGTCTTGTGATGTGAATGTATACAACGCGTATACACACACCATTACGTGCCGGATACATATCAGGGAATTAATCTCAGCTTGTCATGTGACGTGAACGTATACGAACCGTATACAAGTTGTACATATAAGTATATAACAATATCATATATACTGCCATAGTTTCCATTGTGTTCTTGTGTAAGAGCACAGATCATTCATTCATTCCAGACTGATTTCATCCTCATCCAAATCATTACTAATTTCATTAAAAGACGAACCGATTAATAATATTAACATACATTTTTTTGCTTTAGGCACAAACAAAATAGGTCAGTATTATTATTATTATTATTATTATTATTATTATTATTATTATTATTATTATTATTATTATTATTATTATAAAACCTAAATACGGAATGAGTAAGGTAGCTGAAAAGGATTTCAACATCCTAATACAAAATCAAACCCTAAAATACACCTCTAAATACAACAATCAGATAATTATAATATAACAAGGAATAATAATAATAATAATAATAATAATAATAATAATAATAATAATGAGAGAACGGACCTTGAAATTGGGAGGGAGGGAAGGAATTTATTAGGTTTATGAATTTGGGAGTGATTTGTGTGTGTCACTGTGTCGTAGATATATATATATATATATATAGATATAGATACAACGGTTTCTGGTAGTGAGGTCCACAACAAACACTCTTTCTTCATTAAGAGTTACGTGTCCCTCCCTCCTATCTGGTTTGGATCATCTTTATCAACCTTGTTTTGTAAATATCTAATACTCGTTGAATAATAATAATAATAATAATAATAATAATAATAATAATAATAATAATAATAATAATAATAATAATAATAATAATACTTAGAATTAAGTCTGCGAAGAGCGTAACCCGTGCCAAGTAGCACCAAGGTCAGTGACCACTAATATCGGAAAAGCTCGTGTAAAGATACAAAAAGATAAACAAAAAATAAATAAATTGATTGGACGGAAAGAAAAGTAGGCGCAAAAACGTTTAACCGCATAGGTGAAACGTAAAACATAGAAAACAATAATTAAATCAATCTAGGACTCGTACGTTGTGACACACATTGAACCAAATGTGTACGTCGCAGCGTATTAACTTGCAAAATTTAGACCAAATCGTAAAACAAAAAAGTTGTAAAAGATGAAAAGTATAGGGACCAAATTTAAAACTAAAAAACTGTTAAGATTAAATCATAAAAGATGTAAAAGTATTGGAGGTTGAAACTTGAAAAAAATTTAAAGATAGCAATAAAACAAAGTGTAGTATAACTAACTAAAGTACTAAACCAAAGAGTACAATGCTTTTGCACATATATAGCTGATAAGCATGAAGTACAACATGATGTATAAATCCATTTGTAAGTTAATACAATATAAATTAGTACTATTTTATTGTAAATATTATACATGGGAAATATCAAATCAGATTTATAATAAAAATATTTATATGATCTATAGTTCTATACCAAGGTTTTCAGAACCGGACCGGACGTCGAACCGAACCCCCGGCCGGTTCACCGGTCCGACCGGTCCAACGAACCGGCCCAAAAACAAAAAAAATTAAAAAAAAATTAAAAAAATACAAAAAACCGGTCCAACCTCCCGGTTTTCCGGTCCGACCTCCCGGTTTTCCGGTTCGACCGGCCGGTTCACCGGTCCGAAGCCGGTTCACTGCACCAGCGGTCCGAACACCCGAACCGGACCGGTCCAGGGCCCGGAGCCCGGTCCGACTGGTCCGACCGGCCGGTCCGGTCCGGTTTTCAAAACCATGTTCTATACTATATCATTATCACTAGATGGTTGCTATAGGTTGAGCGTTTTGGCAGTGGCGGCACATCATGTGATGTGTTAACCATATGAAAATATATAGTAACTCGATTTTAAAATATTTTATATTTAAGCCGACTCGTTTGTTTCCGAACATAGTTTACGTCAGAAAAATAGCTAACTCGGTTTTTTACCGTCGAATACGTTTTATATTTGAGCCAAATTGTTTCCGAACAAAATTCACGTCAAAAACGTAGACCAACCAATCGTACGTAAAAATAAGAATGAAAGCATATTATATATATCTTAAAAACTAAAGTCGGTGGCATAGTTTCATTGCCACCCCTCTAACTTTTTGGTAATTGCAACTTCAGTCCCTCACATTTATTTTCTAAGTTTTAGCATATGACAACTTCAGTCCCTCACATTTAATAAATTGCAACTTCAGTCCCCTTACATTTATTTTGTTTATTATCGGTTGCACCGGCCAATACGGTTCAATCCGTCGCGCGCCGCCGCAACGCGCCTCTCACATTTATTTTCTAAGTTTTAGCATATGACAACTTCAGTCCCTCACATTTATTTTCTAAGTTTTAGCATATGACAACTTCAGTCCCTCACATTTAATAAATTGTAACTTCAGTCCCCCTACATTTATTTTGTTTATTATCGGTTGCACCGGCCAATACGGTTCAATCCGTCGCGCGCCGCCGCAACGCGCCTCGAGTCAATGTCATCCAACTCACTATCGTTGTCCTATGGTTGTCAGACATTGTTTCGTCACCGGGTTTACCTTATAGCCGGTTACTGTTCGCGTTTACGGTTTTCGTTGTTTGAGTATGTTTTCTTGGTTTCCCACGCCACGACATCGGTGGTAGCGCGGCGTCAGCAAGTCGATCAAATATAATACGTTTCTGTTTCACAATATAATGTCGGTTTAATGTACGTTTATATGCCGCCCCAACGCGCGTCGGGTAATCGGTTGATTATTTGCTACTTGTTCGACACATTGTGACGCCCCCGCAAACCGCGACGTCGGGTAAAAAACGCCCAGCATATCCTTCGTGCGCCGCCGCAACGCGCGGCGCCGGTAAATACTAGTTATATTTGATTAGACTCGTTTAAGAAAAAACCTTATGTCGAAACGTGAATTTATATCGTTTAAGTTGAAACACGAATTTATACCAACACGTATGGCGAAACTTAGACCAACCGAAATCGTACATAAAAATAAATTTACATCAAAACGTTATACCGAAACATACACAACAATAACCATGTGAGAGTAACTTCTTCCCTTTAACATAAATAATGAAAATACAGTGGGTCAAATTTAAAAGTTAGAACTTAAGTGGGTAAAAATGACATTTTATAAAGTTTTTGTATATTTTTCTCATGTTTGTCTTTTGCTCTTTTTTGTCCATTATAGTCCACCAACCATTGTTTTTAAGATAATATATAACTAGGTTATAATCTCGTGTATTACATGAATTGATAAATGAATGTTATATAATAAAAAATACAAATAAGATTTTGTCTAGAAAAACATATTGATTGCGTGGTCGATAAATTAATGGTTTAATCGACGTAAAACAACACTTTATATATTTGGCTTATCTCATACAACTTTGGGTGACATAACCATTGTACATAAACTTTTTTCCTATATCATAGACTACATCAAGTATCGTACCGTAACAAACTGAACTATTTTCTAAATAATGTAATTTTTTTGTGACGTAAATTAGACCAAATCAAATCAATACCAATTAAACGACGTTGTTACTAGTTTTCATATGTATGCTTTTTAATCGACGTAACATATTTTGTTTCTTTTCAAATATAACGTTTTATAAAATTTGGAGTATACCCTCTTGACGTGGTTAATTTTATTTATTTTGATACAACTTTTATTCAAAACCGTACTTCAATGACACTCGAGCTTAACACACTAGTTTTAGACATTTAGGTAATTAGGTGGACCATTTTTGTCCCCTATTTTTCTGTCTTTGTTAGGTTGGTTCGTTTGAAATTTACAAGAGTAGTTAAAGGCCTCGAGGTAAAGATAATCGTAGGCCCTCGATTTTCTAAAAAATATATATACACATACATTATTGTAAAACTGATTTTTTTTAATGCAACATATACACATACATGAATTAATATCTTTAAAAGTAATATATAAGCAATTTCTAGTGTTTTCAAATAATATATGTAAAGTTAAACTTGTAGTGTTTTCGGATAATATAGGTAAAGCTAGACATTTTGATTTTGTTGTAATGGAGAAAGGTTATCTAGTAAATTATTATTATTATTATTATTATTATTATTATTTTTAAATTAAGAACTTCTTTTATTTCAAGACAAAACAAGTTACATTTAGAGGGTGGGTAAGCAGGCAACAAACTGCGCCGCTATCCCCTTTTGAATCGCAAAGCCTATCCTGCTAAATACAAACCCTTGGTTTTTAGGGCTCTACGAGTCGCTGTGGACCATCTTCTACACTCGTTTTAGAAAACGTACTGTCTCAGGGGCCAAAGATCCAAATGTGTCAAAAGCAAACAGTAGGAACACATGTCTAGTAAATCAAACCATGAAAGTTTGATGCACAACTATAATCAAAAGGGCTGGCTATTCTTTAGGAGAAAAGGCGAAAAGCTCTATATGTAGGCCTCCAAATCTAAAAGACTCCCAAAAAATTTGAAGATTAGAGGTCTAGTTTGTTCTTTTTAGCATCAATGAAAATTGTAGCAGACGGTTAAAGATCTAAAAAACCATTGACGTACTCGCTTAGTAATCTAAGGTTCGCGTCGTGCAATCAAAGATGATGCTACAATTTCAATGTTGGATTATCCAAGTAATAAATAAAAAGCACTTCAACATATTGATATGTGAATAATGTGATGTTGATGTACCACACACAATATAAACATGTTGAAAAGGAAAATGTTTGAAGGGGGAAATTGAAAGTTGCATCAATGGTACTATATTAACTACTTATCACACATAAAAGTATGGTTGGTTGCTAAGCTACCAGAGATAATGCCCCTTCATTTAACCCCTCGTTAATTTTCTTGAAATGTAACTAACATATGATCTGGTATAGTAGTTGGATTTAGGGCCTGTTTGGTAGTCTCTTAATGAGGCTCTTAATCATTCAGCTTTGAATGGTTCAGTATTCAAACTGTTTGTTTCAACATAAAAAATGCTCTAAATGGAATGGTTAAGAGCTGAATCATTCAGACTTGGTGCATAGCTGAACCATTCGACACTTAATCATTCAGAGCCTCTTAACCACTAAGACATCTTAATGATTCAGCATTTAATCAACCAAACAACCCCTAATATTCTAACTCCACTTAAAAATTTCACAAAAAAACATCAATTTCAAAGTTTGTTTTAGTCCATGAAAAATGTCGAGTCGGTCCAATCAGCAGTGTTTCAAAGTTCACCGTTACAATCAACAACTCTTGAAACATGTTTTTTCAAAACTATATAACAAGACTCATATGAATTTAAAGAAATTAAATTTCTGTATTTTATGGTATAGTTCAGCAAAGTACCTTTTTAATGTTAAATTTAAATGTAAAGGTGAAGTGAAAGGTAAAAAGGTAGCCATTGTTCATGATACATCTCTATCGTATACTAATGAATTCATAATAAGGATGATACATCCCCACCCACAATCATCAATTGTGCCTAATCATCCACATTTAGTATATATATGTATATCTATTATTATATGAGACTCACTCAAGAAAATGAATACAATATATGGCTTTTGGTAAAGAAATTATATTATCTTTGATCAAAACATGTAATTGAATATATAACAAAACATATACATGAATTTCAACTAAAGAACTTTGGATCATTCACTTTTTAGCTTAAGAGGCTTAATTACATTTATTATCCTTCAACTTAAATCGGCTACTTCACTTATATATACCCAACTCAACTATTAATAAAACTAGCACTTATAGGTAGTTATTAACTTATTATATATCTAGAACCCAAAGGGTAACAGTGTAACACCCAACTACACATAGTTCATGTCAAAACCACTAAAGCCATAAAGAAGGCTCTTTCGGGTCCATCTTCCTATCTTTTTTTTTGATCGGCGAACAACTGTGTGGCAACCACCCTTGCGGGGCGCCGTGCCCAAGAATCGACTACTCGACCTCCAGCAGCCCCCGCCTTCTCCCGATGCGCGGAAACCCGAGCCCCACCCGCCCGAAGGCACGACAGTGTTATAGAACTCGATAAAACCTCGCCGCCCGTCAGATTCGAACCGGCGCCACCCGTATTCGATCTTCACCCGGATACCAAACCATCTTCCTATCTAACTGAATAAACCTCACGTTGAGAGCTTATTACAATGTATCAAATGTTTAAAATTAAATTTTTGAGACATAAGAGACTCGAAAAACATCCTTGATCCTTGCTAGATAGTCAATACATCCTCTGTCCCTCTTGTTCGACCTATGATGACATAAGGAGAAAAAAAGGCAATAAAAATAAAAAGAGTTGTCCATTTTAGAACATTTTTTTTGTGTTGCCGAGATTCACACACACCCACAATATAGATCAATGAATAGGAAACAAAGCGGATTTTCTTAAGAGCACCATGACACTTTTTAAACTGGATTTCAGCCTTAACGTACTATGACTCAAACCCGTAATATCTAGTAATTCATTCAAATAACTTGCAGGGCCGGCCTGACAGGCTTAGCAAACTAGGCAAAAGCCTAGGGCCCCCAAAAAATAAGGGCCTCCAATTTTGTTTTCTACTTTGTTCATATATTACATGTGTATTTAGCCTAAATTAACAAACTAATGACTAAAGACATAAAAGACCAAACAAGTAAAATGTCTAGACCCAAAATTTAAAGAATAATGGCTTTATCCTTTTTTCTTGAATGCATCCTCAACTCCTATCCTCATTACTTGCGACCTCGCTAATTGAAACCGACTTGGATGGCGATTGGCAGAAAAAATATGAGTGAAATTAAGGGTAATCAATCGTCGCCAACGGTTGCTCAATGTCTTAATATCAAGCGAAACAAGGATTATTCATGTAACGATTATTTTTTCTCAGAATGCTAATCTATATGTGTGGTGTGATTTGTGATTGAGTAAAAAAATAATCAATTTTGCAATTTGATATTTTCGATTTTTTTTATACCAATTTAAAGGGCCCAACTTTCTAATTCGCTTAGGGCCTCCAAAAACCTTGGACCGGCTCTGATAACTTGATCAACCATATAACCGATAAACATAATAACTAAACAAGTCGTATCTTTCAAACTTCTTATGAGTTGGCCTCTTTAACTTTTTATTCCTTCATATTCAAACTAACCAGGATTAACTTCCAATGTTTAGTATAAGTCTAAAACTGGTGGAAGTTTTATGCTATTAGAAAGTGTAAATTGTTTTTTTTTTTTTTTTTATGAAAAATATTATATTTCATTTACAATGTATGTTTCCAACAGTCAAGATATTGTATAAGTTTCATAAAATACAAGGATAAAGTCATTTAAGGTCTAAGGAATTAAATAAATCAGGCCTTTTGTGTGTTCATCACATTAAAACTGATCATGTTGGCCAATTGGGTTGGCCTATCAGATAATTGAGAGGAGTATTAATAATGTTATTAGTCCCATAATCAATTAATGTTTTGTATTGAAAAATAAAAGTTTTTTTTTTCAGATTGAGATACGTTTGTCAAATTGTCATATCAATAAATCAACGTCTATTTAAATCAGTGATTTCATATGTTTTTTTTTAAAGGTAAACACACTCATATAAAGAAGGAAAAGAAAAGAATAGAGAGGAAAAGGAAAAAGATTATTGTTTCAGAGATGTTTTTTAAAGAGGGAAAAAAAGAAAATGGAAGGATGGATGATTCAAATTGTCAACGTCTATTTAAATAAGAGATTTCATATGTTTTTTTTAAAGGGAATGTAGAGAAAATAAAGCTTATTTCCACCCTCTCACGTTAGAGAGACTTGGAGAGAAAAAAAGAAAAGAAACGAAAAGAAAAGATAGGAAAAGAAACGAAAAGAAAAGAAAGGGAGGGGGTGCATTTCTTTTCTTTTATTTATCTTTTCTGTATTTAAGTAAACTCAAAATATAACGTTAAACCACACACATATATAGGGAAATGATACATTGAAAACCATTCACAGTTAAGAAAACTATGAAAATCTCATCTCAACCATCCAACCTTCAATCTATGGTTCACATTTAACATGCTTATTTCTTCCTTTTTTAAAAAAAATTAAAATAACATACTAAAATACCATAAGAGTAGGATTGTTCATCCACATTTTACACATTCTTTCTTTCCTGACACATAAATATTTTTCTTGATACTATGCATTGAGAGATGTGTCAAATCTTACACCAACCTTAAATTTCAAATGATATCAATTATTTTCTTCATTTTCTTTAGAAAAAAGAAATCAAAAGTTTGCTATAACAACATAACTTCATATAAGACAATGAACTGTTTTATTATTATATATTTTTCATTTCCCAAAAGTGATTAAATTGTTTTTTATTTACATTGGTAACATTTTTACATTTGTTGCCTATATATCATTTTAGAGCCTTCCAATTTTGCTAACTATGTACGTTTCAAATTTTACAATGTTACAAAATATTAATAAAAAAATATAATATTTACATATGTTATTAGCTTACTATAATATTATAAAGTTAATAAATAAAGTGGACAAAGTTATCATATTATTCTCTCATCTCACCTCTTTTAATTTACAATATTAAAATATGTAAAATAACATACATTTTTAATAATTTTAGAAATATGTAAATTATGTTACATGTTTAAATGTTTAACAACGAACAACACATACGTTTTTTAATATTTTTAAACCATGTAAATAGTATGTTACAAATTTAACAACGAACAAAACATATGTTATTATATTACCATTGCGGTTGATAGTACCAGTTGTAAGGCAAAGCCTTTTAATACACTTAAATGTGAGATCTTGGGTTCAAGTCTCAAAAGGAACAAGAAATTTGTCGTTCAAAAAAAATTATTTAGCAAAAAAAAGAAAGCTTAGTTGTGTGCTTTAATTAAACTAAAGGATTTGGACTAGTTTTTCCTTTCTTTTTATTTTTTTAAGTGAAACTCGAGAACACAACATGTTTTGTTTTCGTTTCCTTTTCTTTTTTAAATAAAACTCGGGTATACAAGAAAGTTTTCATTTCTTTCCAAATACTTTCTTTTCTCTTGTTAAGTAAATTTAGAAACACAACCTAAGTTTTATTTTATTATTTCATTATTATTATTATTATTATTATTATTATTATTATTATTATTATTATTATTATTATTATTATTATGATAACGATCAACAATTTTATTAATACTATAATAAGAGTAAAGTGCACGGATGGTCCCTGTGGTTTGCCCAAATTTAAACTCTGCTCCTCAGCGTTTCGAAATTACACGTATGGGATCTGAGGTTTGTATTTTGTTTCATTGATGGTCCCCTGACTTGGATGGAGGTTAACTTTTTCAGTTAAGTTAATGTGAAATTACTAAATTACCCCTCTTAAAAAAACAAAAAAAAAAAAACCACCACCACCACCATATTTCTTTCTCTTCTCAACCCCTCTGTTATATCTCCTTCTCTTCTCACATCAGATTACCACCACCACCATAAAAAAACCACCCACATCAACACTACCTGTGACACCAGATTACAATTCTCCACATCAACACTACCTGTGGTATGCATTTGTAACTGTAATGTTCCTTAATCCTAACTATCATGTATTTCCACCATTAAAGGCATGTTAAATGACCAAAGTACCCTCATTTATTTACAAAAACACATAAGTAAATAAGTTTAAAAAATTAAAAAGTTCACATTAAAACATCGTCCACTGCATCTTCTTTGTACACATACATACATCTAAGAACAGCGTCGGTGATGGTAGCTGAGGGTTCGTGGTGACAAGTGTAAGTGTGCAACAGCATTAAAGGGTTTGGTCTGAGAGTACAATCTGTGCGACGGTACCTGAGGGTTCGGTCGGAGGGTGTATAGGAATGGTGGTTGACGAAACCAGATCCTTCTTTGCACTCCTCCATCTTCATCACCATCGGTCCGATCACCAGCCACCGTCCTTCTTCGCCACTCAGCCCATCCTCCATCTCCATAACCATTGGTCTGATTCTAAATTAACAAACCAGGCTTGATCACAGCCACCAGCCACCATCGAAAATACATGTTGCATGTTCACACAACCGGATATGGGAAAGTGAAAGTGGAATCACTGGTTCGCAGCTTTGTCGTTTGGTAACAGATGGGGTTTCTTGTGATCCTTCAAAACCACTTTCCCAATTGGAATCAGAGAGCTACGAGACCTGTTTTATTTTTGTTGATGTTTCATGTGGTTGTGTTTATTGGTGTCGGGGAGTTTGTGGAGGTGGTGGTGATGTTTCATGTGGTTGTGTTTATTCGCGCCGTACAAGATACTAGACAACTATCCACTAATTAACTAATGTTATTAATCTATCAACTCCTAAACTCAAGTTGATCAATATCTCTAAGACTCTAACCGACTCCACGCATTGAAGCCAATGTTTCACAACACCTCCGACTCCATATCCTAAAAAAGTTTAGCACGTCCCTGGCTAATTTTATTATTAATAAGGAATAATGGAAATAAATAATCCCAACTATTCACTATTGGCAAATGACAGTCCCAACTACGAAAATCACCAATATTGGTCCCAACTTTTGACATATTGGAAACCAACGAACCCAAACTAACGGAGGCTAACTCCGTTAGTGTGATGCTGACGTGGCATGCCACGTAGGATGCCATGTAGGATCATTTTGCCACGTGGCATGCCACGTAGGATGCCACATAGGATTATTTTGCCACGTGGCATGCCACGTAGGATCATCTTGCTACCTAAGCATACCACGTCAGCATCACACTAACGGAGTTAGCCTCCGTTAGTTTGGGTCCGTTGGTTTCCAATATGTCGAAAGTTGGGACCAATATTGGTGATTTTCGTAGTTGGGACTGTTATTGGCCATTAGTCAATAGTTGGGATTATTTATTTCCATTTTTCCTATTAATAATATACGCTCGTGTGAGAGCCTCTGTTATTAAATGATTGTACAAGAAACTCTAATGACACTGATGAATGAAAATGACATGCTATGCTCTCACTTGTGGGTTACGGTCGGCTCAAGGGATTGTAAAATGAAGCAAGATCTTTGGACCTCTACTTTCATAGGGCCCCAAATTCTAAAAAAAAAAAATATATCATATGCCGGTGATTCTGACTTTAAGATTTATGAGCTATAATCATGCATACAGAAAGATGACGATCTAAAACATTTTTTTTTTCATCCTGATGATGTGACATAGTGGTAAAAGGGCCGGTTCTTTCTTTGAGGGAGCCGGGTTCGATTCCCACAGGAGGCATGTGATGGATACCCCCACCCTTGTGGTGGGGTAGGTGGTTGGGAAGTGATGGAGAGACCCTTGACCCTTGTGGTCATGGGTTCGACTCCTGATCCCTCCAGGTTTTACCGGTTCACTACCGTCGTGCCTTCGGGCGGGTTTGTGGGCCGGGTATTCCCTGGAACAAAAGACGGGTGGGCCGAAGGGCTCTGTCCGTACGGACTAAAGGCCGTCTAGGGCCCCTTTCGGCTATTGGGGGCCGCGTACAGAGTACCCGGCAATGTTTTAGTTGATCGTTAAAAAAAAAACATTTTTTTTTACGAAAAGGGCCTCAATATTGTTATCCAGTCTGCGGCTTAAGTACTTTTGCATAAGCAAACGTGTTCTGCAAGTTAACTAATTAGTCTTTTCACACCATATAACATCACAAAAATCACCAACAAGCAATAATACTATTAAATTTAAAAAATGTAAAAAAAAAAAAAAAAACCTTCCAAAATCATAAAAAAAAAACAAAAAACGATTCATCAGATTAAACCAAAACACATTCAAAACTAAATCGCACAAGTAATCCGATTACTTTCAAACGATAGAAGTCATACATACATATTTATATAATATATAATAACAGTAACACATAATAATAATAATAATAATAATAATAATAATAATAATAATAATAATAATAATAATAATAATAATAAAATAATAAGCATACTTAGGGTTATGCGTCAGCAGAGGCGGAGGAGACAGCGTCGGAGACGTCATCAACGGCATCTTCAACGGCCTTCTTAGCATCAGCAACAACGTCGTCAGGGTCACGAGCAGGTCAGACTTATCCATGGAGGCTCGAGCCTTATCGAGCAAGGGTTTGAAGGCAAGCTCGATAGCGGCCCAACCGAAGGCTAGGGCTCCGATGACGACCACGACTGATTTCAAAGGTCCTGAGTCTCCTTTAGCCATAGAGAAATGTTTTGGGGTTAAAGGGTTAGGGTTTGGTTAGATTTAAGATAACTTATGTAACGCCTTGTTCTTTTTTGGTTTGTTCTTGGAATGGACCAATACCGTTCATACCTTGTTTGGATAGATAAACCTCTATGTTTGTATTCAATAGTTTATAACTTTATAATCCATAGCTTTGAAAACAAAAACAAAATAAAATAAAAACCATGGGTTTGATTATATGGATGATATTTTTGGGTGCATTTTAAGGGACGGGCGTTATCAGAATTTGTCACGAGTATCCCACTACCAGCACAGTAACACCGTCGCCACTTATGCTGATAGTGGTCCCGTGAACCAAAAATCTGGTTGTAGTTAACGGGCTGATACCCGTGAGTTTCTCTCTCTCCTTTTGTCTTTTTCTTTTTTTTTCTAGTGGAGTGCTGCCTGAAAAAAAAAACTGTTTTAGTGAAGTGAATTAGATGCTGTTTGTTTTTTCTGCAGGAAAAGGTCTGCAGTCTGCGGACCACATCTGCAGACATCTGCAGGAGAAGAGGTGGACCAAAGGTCTGCAGTCTGCAAGAAGAAGACTGTTTGTTTGTTAACGTCTGCAGGCTGCTGAAATAAACTGAAATTTAAATAAACTGATTTTTTACAGCAGTCTGGTGGTGGACCGTGGTGGTGGTGGTAGTGGTGGGCCGGAGTGGTGGTGGTGGGTGGTGGACGGTGGTGGTGGTGGGTGGTGGTGGTAGTGGTGGGTAGTGGTAGGTGGGTGGGTGGTGGACGATGGTGGTGGTGGTGGTGGTGGGTTGTGGACGGTGGTGGTGGTGGTTGTGGTAGTGGGTGAAGAGAAGAGAAGAGGAGAAGACATTTGAAGACTTTAGAAGACCTTGGAACAAGTCTGCACCAAGAAGAGGTCAGGAAGACCTTTTGAGTGAAATGTCTTCCAAAAAACAAACAATCTGCAGACCTCAAACGTCTGCGGGCGTCTGCGCGGCGCAGACTAAATAGGTCAAAAGTGCTTCTGAGGAAAAAACAAACAACACCTTAGTGAAGTTGGAAAAAACCTAGTGAAGCGCTCCGTCCCCCTAATATTCTATTGAATGTATAATTTGCTATTTTAATTTTTAACGTCTCTATACGAGTCATATAGTCTACCCTAAACGTTTCTATACAAGTTGTATGGCTTTATGTGGCTCGTATGTTTTGTTTTTTTTTTTAAATAGGTGTAGACTTTAGACGGCTCGTATAGGTTTTTTTCTTAAATATATATGCAACGTTTAACAAATCAGGTTTTTAAGCTTTAAGAACTATGAAATGAAAGCTTATATATTTTATCGTTAATAGTATTATTATTAGAACTCGAATCTTAAATTCGATTAACATATTTTATTGTTTGAATTTTATATGAACAATACGTATTTTACCGTTAACAACATTTATTGAAAAAAATAAAAATTCTATTAATTTATATATTTACCCCATATTTAAAACTTACATTTTTTTTCCAAAATATCACATCTTTAACGCATTTTTAAAATTTTTAACAAAAATATTTGGAAGCTATAAGGTTCGTATAGTATTATACTATCCGTATAACATGCAGACAGTAAAAAAAAATAGCATTCAACTATACAACTCGTCAAGGGCGGATCTATAGTAATAGCTGGGGGTGCGGACGTTGCGGCTCAACTTTGCGTGCGTAGTAGAAAATTAGTGGAAAATTTGATTTTTTTTTACGAAATTTAAAAAACGTTGCTACTAAAATGAAAAACGTTACTACTGAAAAATGTTTCTAGATCCGCCACTGCGACTCGTCCAGGTGAAGGTGTCAAAATGGTTGTTAGGGATGTACCAATAGTTGGACCGTACTTTGTTTGAAGTTATAATACAAGTGTTCTTTATCTGGACTAACGTTGCGTTCATGAGTTTCACAACCATCCAAATAAGGAGTTAATGTTAAGTTCCAAAGGTGTACTATAAATCAAATACAAACCTATTTTTATCTCGACACCATTATCCAAGCAATTAGCACTCCCTCAAACAACACATATAAATAGGGCTGCAAACGTACCGAACGAACACGGGCTTGTTCATGTTCGTTTGTTAAGAAAATTAAGTTTTCACGAACAGTTCATGAACACTTACCAAACGAGAGTTTTTGTCTGTGTTCGTTGTTAAAAATACCACTCAAAACAAGTCAAACTCAAGCTCTCTTAACTTAAACTAGCTTAGTTTGAGCAAGGTCAGGATAATCATTTAGAAAGCTAGTTTTAACAGCAAGGAAAATTACCTAGCAAGATGATCATAATATCCATGTTCAGACCAACAACAATACAAATGTTTACAAAAGCAAATATAAGTCTTGGAAAATTAACGGCCTCGGCCACGACCACGTCCGCGTCCCCGGCCCCTTCCACGTCCAACCGGCTTCCCTAAATTTTTTAATGAACAGAACACGACATTAGATATAGAATTTCAACACAAAAAATCTATGTATAAAACTACAAACGGAATGTGATTCACACGCCAACAAATATGAATCTTAAACCACAATTTAAAAATTGATACGCACATAAAAGAACTGCTTATACATAAACAATTTAAATGGACTGAATGCTTCTAACAAGTCGAAAGTCCACCCAAAACGTACTCCATACATAAAACCTACTAGTTCACTATTTGAACGACGTGTTTTGAACCTCTACCCTACCCTACCCAACCCAACTCAATTCAAAGCATATCAAAAGATATATACTAAAAGCATGGTTTAAAAAAACGGGTGAGGCGTGCGCCTTGGCGCACCTAAAGGCGATTATGTAAGAAAACGAATTTGAGGCGGCACCTTAGGGTGTTATTTTGTACGTGCACCTCATAGAGCTGAGGCGACAACACTGCGACTCAGGTGCGCCTCATGGGTTTTTGATGTTTTGAACTTTTTTTGTCAATTTCAAGCATTCCGTGTCTTTTTAATGTGTGTTTTTGATAAATCTGATGATGAAATTAGTTAGGATTTCATTTTTTGTAAGATAAATAAAATTTATATTTATTTTTTTAATCCGCCTCAGGCTTACGCCTCGGTTCGCCTTGTGAGACAAAGGGAAAACGCCTCGAGGCACGATTCCGTACTTTTAAACCTTGACTAAAAGTTATATGTTTTGACTTATTAGTGTTTTTTATAAAATATCACAAATACCTGCAGTTGGTTTCTTTGGTTTGACTCGGGGTGTTTCTTCAACTAGCAAAGTCTCAAGATTTAAGCTGTCAGGTAGAATGTAGTATCTGATATTGTTGCCCCTGACACTTAGGTGATCCAAAGTCACTGGATTTTTCCCCTTTAAGGTAAGTTTAACCGTCTTCAAATGTGTATTCATACTAATATCCACTCCTGTAACATGACCACAAAAAAGGGTCAAGTTTAAACATGGTGTCAAGAAATTTGACAGATGGTCCCAGTTATGAACATGGCAATAACTAAAAGTGAACGTCAACTCATCAAGTATCTTTCTAATTAAATTTCATCTGTTTGGACTAATGACTGAAACAGTTGGAAGCACCAACCACAATAAATGTAGTTAAATTTTTTTGTTATACTCCATCCATCCCGGAATAAAAAAACAAAAGTTCCTATCACTCATTGTCTAGGAAAAAAATTTGCAAAACATTTGGTAGCAAGTCAAACAATGTGTTTTTATGGGCAATCCCTTAACTGCAAAATTTGATGATCACAAGTTTTGAAATTATATGTAAGTGAAATAGTGTGTTTTCTTGTTAGATCGAGTTTGTAACAACATTTAAAAATACAGCAACAAAAAGTAGGACAGACTCTTAGTCGGTTATGAGTAATAATAACCTGGTTGAATATACTGAGGTGGCAAATTCAACCCATAAAATAGGATAAATTACGTTACGTTTTATCTCTAACATGTCAGACAAGTAAAATAAAAACTAGTCGGAAAGTAAATGGGTCGAAAGTCACAGAAAGGGTACTTTTAATGCACAAAACTTCACAAGTTGTTGCCCAAGCAATAACTACTAACTGTACTCCGGCGATAGTCTAATAGATTGACCTTCACCTAACCACATTGCAACTTCTAGACAAAAGTTGCATACTCTTAACAAAGTGTTATTTGTGGGTGCTCCAAGTATCCACTATTCTTTTTTAGTATATTAAGTTAATTATTCATATGATTTACTGCTTTAAACTATTTATTCTTGATATATGCATAAACATATACATTCCAGATGAGTCTACATATAGCCTTGGCCACTGGTCTGAAAACAGGACTTGACGAATTGCAGGCTTCGTAAAAATCGGCCTAGGCGGTGACCAAAATCGGAATAAGAGGCTAGTCGAAGATCTAGGCGTTTTGGCTATTAGGCGGTCCTAGGCGGTGGTTTTTAAAAAAAAAATTATTTTTTTAATTTCCAAGTATTTCTTAGTATTATGTGTATATATCTAAGAATTTCTAAGTATTATGAGTATATATCTTAACATATTTTCAAAAAACACCTAAATTTGTGTATATATATATAAAATACGTATAAAAATACCAAAACGCCTAATTTTGCCTAGTCCCGACTAGTCCCTAGGCTGGACATCACCGCCTAGCGCCTTCTGCAAACATTGTGCAAATCTGAACCCTAATAATTTTTCACATCCCTAACGTTTGATATCCCTATCGGCTGTTCTCTATAATCCATTCCAAACAGAACAGACATGAAATATTTATCTCCAAATCACAAACATACTTGAAAAGCAATACACTTACAACTTAACATTTACGCGTACACCTAAACTAAACTAACTCTAACCTGTTACATATTCAATACTTACAACTTACAATATTATTACTATTAACCAATTCAATATCTTACTAAGACTATAATGTTTCATAACAAACATGATCTGAAACCTAATCACTGTAAGCATTAACAACGGTTCCTAAAACCCTAATAGGCTAATACAAAACAATTTTCAACAATTAATTCATGTAAAGGATAATAAAAGGAAGACGTAAGCACCTGTGATTGTTCCGTGAACAACAGTGCCGTTTTTTAGTTCGATCGAAACCGTCCTCGTTGTTCAGCTTCATCAAAAACCTGTTCAGTTAAAATCAAGCAAAAACTCAGTTAATTAGTCGCATAAGAAACGTTAAATTCTATAAAAAAACAGTTAAAATGTTAGGAACTACCGGACGAGCTTCATTGCAGGAGAGACGACTGGATATGGGTGAGAAGGTGAAGGAGAAGAAGAGGGTTTTGGTGTTTTAGGGCTTAGGTACCATAGATTGGGATTTATGTATATGGGCCGGGTTAGGGTCTATTTTAGAAAGCCCATTTTGATCAAGGCTCTCATGTAGGGATGAGCTCATGACCATATTACGCCGAATACCGAACCGATATCGATCTCGGATTGAACTAGGGCTGTACACGAGCCGAGCCGAGCCGAGCCAGGCCGAGCTCGAGCTCGAACATAAACGAGTCGAGCCGAGCTCGGCTCGTTTTTCTAATCGAGCTGAAAAGTCGAGCTCGGCTCGTAAATGTTCGAGCCGAGCTCGAGCTGGCTCGAGCCAGCTCGTTTTATTTTTTTTGTTTTTTTTTCATTTTTTTACAGAGATTTATAAAATAAAAAACAAAAAAATAAGTAAAACTACACATAATCATGTATATATTTTTCTAATATTTTAAAGAACGTAAGACATACTAAAAGTATTATATGTATAGTTTGTGTCTTTTATCTATTAATTTTTATATTTTATAGATTAATTTAACTTAAAATGTTAACACTTCAACATACTCTTACATATTTTTTAATTTAAATATTGAGCCGAGCCACGAGTCGAGCCATTGAGTCGAGCTATATGTCGAGCCATCGAGGAGCTCGGCTCGATTGCAAAACGAGCTAGCTCAGCTCGGCTCGAAAACAAAACGAGCCTTTTCGAGCCGAGCTTTTTTCGAGCTTTTTCGAGCGAGTTTCGAGCGAGCCGCGAGCCGCGAGCTTTTTGTACACCCCTATATTGAACTGAGGGTATTTGGTATTGGTATCAGTACTTACATATAGAGGTTTTTGGTTTCGGTATTTTCGGTATGGGATCAGTATGGTATCGAGATTATATGGTAAAATACTGGTACCGTACCGATACCGAACAAATACCGAATCAAAAGACTTGAGATGTTGCTGAACCATTAAGCACTAAACTAGGCTGAACCTTAATGAGGTTCTCCTACCAATGTAGGACAAGAATACTAACCATTAAGAGGGCAACCTAATGATTCGACACTTAACCATTCAGACCTAAGATGATTAAGCACTTAATCAACCAAACAACCATTTAGATCTAATAACATATGGATTTTCACTTGTAAACTCGAACGGGATTCTAAAAATGGTTATATTTACCCGGGTTAGAGAGGGTGCTGTAACTAGGGCTGCAAACGAACTCAACTTTCAGCGAACGGTTCATGAACCGTTCAGCAGGAAGTTCGTTTGTGTTCATTCGTTTAATAAACGAACGAACACAAACAAAATACTTCAATCGTTTACGTTCTTGAACGTTCGGTAAGGTGTTCGTTTATGTTCGATAGTTTAATAATGTTTTTTGTTTTTATAATTTGTCCCAATATTATTTTAGTTTTATTTATTTAACCCAAATAAATAAACAAACATATATGTATGTGAATTCAATCTTATTAGAAAGTTAATATATGTTTGTTTGTGTTTGTTTCTGTTCATGAACACTTGTTTGTGTTCATGTGCGTTCATAAACAAAATTAACAAACGAACACGAACATAAAATCTCGTTCGGTAAGTGTTCACAAACTGTTCATAAAAACAAATTTTCCTTAACAAACGAACACGAATAAGACCTTATTTGTATTCGTTCGGTCCATTTGCAGCTCTAGTAACCATCAATAACAACAACCGGTTCAGTCAAAACGTTTACTCAACTTCAAAAACCGCGGAGAAACGACGTCGTTTACATGAACCAAACACATAGGCGGTTTTCAATTGGCCGTTTGTACGTTTTCGCCCCCTATATTATTACACCACTGGGCTAAAACCCTAAAAAAACATTCGTCTGATTCCCAATCCAATCCCACGGTTTGCTCACCTCATCATCCTTTCCTTAATCGATCATCTAACTACTCAATTGCATTATTATTATTATTATTATTATTATTATTATTATTATTATTATTATTATCAAAAGTTGTTAGCAGTTATAGATTAGTTCCAATATATATAAACAGTAATTCAATAGGGCAAATTAAAACATGATGCTATAGAATACCGGTTTAATATAAATGTTTTAATCTAGTGATAACTGTGTTGATGGATTCATGATTATGTTATTGGTGGTGTTATGACAGCTTTACTTAATCGATCATCTAACTACTCAATTGCATTATTATTATTATTATTATTATTATTATTCTTATTATTATTATTATCAGAAGTTGTTAGCAGTTTTAGATTAGTTCCAATATATACATATAAACAGTAATTCAATAGGGCAAATTAAAACATGATGCTATAGAATACCAGTTTAATATAAATGTTTTAATCTAGTGATAATTGTGTTGATGGATTCATGATTATGTTATTGGTGGTGTTATGACAGCTTTACTTAATCGATCATCTAACTACTCAATTGCATTATTATTATTATTATTATTATTATTATTATTATTATCAAAAGTTGTTAGCAGTTATAGATTAGTTCCAATATACATATAAACAGTAATTCAATAGGGCAAATTAAAACATGATGCTATAGAATACCAGTTTAATATAAATGTTTTAATCTAGTGATAACTGTGTTGATGGATTCATGATTATGTTATTGGTGGTGTTATGACAGCTTTACTTAATCGATCATCTAACTACTCAATTGCATTATTATTATTATTATTATTATTATTATTATTATTATTATCAAAAGTTGTTAGCAGTTATAGATTAGTTCCAATATATATATAAACAGTAATTCAATAGGGCGAATTAAAACATGATGCTATAGAATACCAGTTTAATATAAATGTTTTAATCTAGTGATAATTGTGTTGATGGATTCATGATTATGTTATTGGTGGTGTTATGACAGCTTATACTGAGTAGTTGTGGATCTAGATACGATTGCGCGTTTCGTTGTTAATGTGGGGAATTAACTCATGGACTTGAATTCCTCGCCTTTGCCGGAAGAAGATGACTCGATACGTGCGGAAACTGTGAATTATCAGTTCACTGGTAGAGAGAGAGTGTCGAGCTTCGACACCATGGAACATGTATTAATCTTGGTTACTTGGTTATATTGTGAACCTTGCTTGATTAAAGAAAATCTGGTTTTAAAAAGTGCGCTTAAGCGCGAAGCGCATCTAGGCGCCAGTCTGTGCGCTTTATGTAACACTAGACGAGCATCGTACGAAAAGCGCATGAAAAGCGTGCTTTTCGTACACGAGGTGATTTTGTGCTTAAAATTGTTATACATGTAGTTAAAAATGTTTACATTTAAGTTAAATCATATATAAACCTTATTTGTATCTATATTTTGGGTAAATGATGCTAAAAACCTATAACATATATAAAAAAATATACATATTCGTCTTGCGCCTCGCGTACGAAAAGCCCACAGGTTTTGCGCTTTGCGCCTCGGTTTAAGACCTCGTCGCTTTTGCGCGCTTCGCGCTTTTTAAAACCAAATAAATCCAAACATTTCTTTTATGCTAGTTCTGTATCTTTAAATCAGGTCGATATCTAGTCATCGGACAGAAAATAAAAGATTCTATGTTCTCTATCTTTATGAAGGACAATTGACCTAAGATGGATTTATCTATGCATATTGTTAGTCCAGTAAGCAAATCTTAGTTTATAAGTTAAAATACAGGGAAATGTAGGCCGGGAGGCGGGAAGAGAAGTTTTTCCAAGATACAAAAGTTTGTGTTATTATCGGCGTATAAGATCATGCTTTCTTTAACATGATATCACATCTTATAAAAATAATACAGAGAATACCTTTCTATAAGTAGAAGCATTTATGGTTTAGTTTTTACCTACTTGTATGTATGACATTTATAATTTATAAGAGAAGCTTGGTAGTTATTAAATTTTCTTTGATATTTTTCAAAATGTATATTATAAAGTTTACCTGTTAATGCAGTCTCAAGGCTTGCTGCTGTTATAACTGTATTGTTAGTTTCTTTACCGTAATTTCACATCTTGAAGGAACTTTACGTAGAGAAATTATAAGAGTATAATTTTTAGTTTTTAAATGTGAAGTTGTATATAGGGGTAATTTTGTAATGCTCTTTATTTGCGTAATGCGAATTTGTATACGTTGGCAACTGTTTCAAGTGACCAACCATAACCTATTTTGTGTGTGTACATAATAATACCGAACTATGTTTTATAATAACAGGAGAGAGGAAATAAGGGATCAAAAAGAAGATATGTGGATGTGGACCCCATGCATATGTCTGAGCCATCTAAGCGTAGCCAGGGATTCCAGGATAAAAACAATGGATTCTTTGACCGAAATAGCCTTCCTCCAGGTAAGTATACGTGTTTTAAATATCTATGGCTCTGTATATTTTGTTGCTAATGTATTTTATTTCTATGTGAAAAAAAGAAAAAAAAAAGTATTAATTCTCTAAAGTAAAAACTGATACAAATGTAATAATATGGTTCTGTTCTGTAGGTTGGTTGGACTGCCCTCCATATGGGGATGCAGTTGATTTTATTATTCCTTCAAAGGTCCCTCTTGGAGAGTCTTTTAATGACAAGATTCCTTCTCATAAAAGATATTCTCCCCAACAAGCAATTCGTCATCAAAGAAGTTTAGGGAGAGAAGTAAGTATATATTTTTTTCTAAGGTGACTTAGAGTATAGTTTTTCCTTGGAGGTGGCAGTTTCAACCCTTTTATAAGTAACAGCCAACAGGTCAAATGCATAGGTTAAAAGGATATAACAAGAAATGAAACGTATTACAAGTCTTCTGAACTTAATTAATATGCATGAAAACTTCAAAACTTGGTTTACTAGAAAAGGTTATCTGATTCTTGTAATAATATAGTCTTTTGGTGTAACTGTTAACAGTCAGCACATTATTTATTAAAAAAAAATGAAAAAAAGGTCTTCATTGGTTTGGGCCCAACCTGACCCAACTCATTTTGATCCAAACTCTTTAAGTTACCTGCCCAACTTGTCTCGACCTGTTACACAACTTATCTGACCGATTGTTCTTCCGCCTCTAGTTTTTTCTTTAGCACATTTTTTTTCTGTTTCCTAGGACTATGGAGTTGTCAGTTTGACTTGTTTTTGTTTTTTATTTATTCTAAAAATATGATCATTTTATTCTTTTCCAGCTAGGTTTAGTAATAGATCTTACAAATACTAATCGGTACTATCGCGAGTCAGATTGGACAAGAGAAGGTATTAAATATTTGAAGGTTAGATTGTCAAAAACTACGTTTTGGTTTATGTTAGCTGTAGGTTAAGTAAGTTTATTCATTTTCTTTCACTCCTGTAAATGCAGATCAGGTGTGCAGGAAGGGATGCAGTGCCTGATAATGAGTCTGTAGAAAAATTTATTCAGGAGGTAGGCTTTCACTGTATACTATTCTTGTCTATATTATTGGATAGATTCATGTCGTCTTATTTCTGACATATCAATGGGTAAACCTAAACCCAAAGTATAACACTTATGAAAGGGGTCAAGTTGGGGAAATGGGTTGAAACTTCAAACATGAAAGCAGACCCTAGTGTAGTATTATACAGCCTCTTAAATGGCCTCATTAAGTTCTTTTAGATTATTTAATGTAAGAATATAGTTTCTATAGTAATATTTAACGCCTTAGCAGCTTAAATAATGTTAGAAGGATGGACAGAAGTGTTTTGGGTAATCTAAAAATAGACTCGTACAAAAAAGTAAAGTTGGTCGTTTTGACCTGTTACCCAACTTACCCATTTTGCCACCTCTAGTTGGTGTGCAGTACACAATTACACATACAACTTTTATGCTTCCAACATTTCTCCTTTACTTTAGCTTTTTTTTTTGGGTCCTATCGTAGACTACCATAAATATCTTTTTTTTTTTTTTTTTTGAGAATTATGGTATTAATGAATATGGGATGCTACTAAAGTATGCATGTATGTTTAATAGGTGACCCGTTTCAGCTCCCAACATGCTCAATCAAATAAGTATGTTCTTGTCCATTGTACACATGGTCATAATCGGACAGGTTATATGATCGTGAATTTTCTCATGCGGTCAGAATCAGTTTCTGTTACAGAAGTAAGTTTAACTAGTCAAAGAAAACCTTTTGTTTGGTCTGACTACGTGACCAGGTAAAATCTGAATTTATGAATGTTTGGGACTCATGCAGGCAATACAAATATTTTCTGAAGCACGTCCTCCAGGGATCTACAAGCAAGATTATATTGATGATTTATACAATCTCTTTGGTGAACAAATGCCTGAAAATTTTGTTTGCCCACAAACCCCAGAATGGAAGAGATCACCTGATCGGGATGATGATGATGCAACTGCTGGTTCTCAGGTATGTAATCCATATCACATTTTTGGTGTATTTGGATTGAGGGTTTGGCCATCAGGGAACATGAATGATACAGGATGTTTGGTTGGAGGGCATGTTTTATTATTTTATTAATATTCTAATTTTTTTGAAGAACTTGAGTTAGGAGGTTTAAATTGAACCTTTGGCAACTTGACTTGTCTGACCTGTTTTCTTTTCTTTTATTTTATGCGTTTGTTCTGTCCGAGATTATATTTTATGATTTAACTTATTTCAGAAGTAAATTGGTCAAAACCGTATTTGATCTTATAAGCGTTTGCAGGATAATGATGTGCAAGCAAGCCAGATGACAAGTGATGATATATTGGGAGATGTTGTGCCATTTAATCAGATAGAATCAATGAGGCAATTTTGTACTCAAGCTCTTAAATTGAGTGGTCGGGTGAGTATCTTGGGACACTTAATAACTTATATGTGTTTGTACTTTGTATTTGATTTTACCTTTGTTATAGGGGTGTTAGTGTGTTACACTATCTAGAGTTGAAATTTCTACTTATTTAAGTTTTTAACTTGTTACATTATGAAATGTACATGTTTGTTTAGAATACCAGAATACCAGATAAGCAAGAATATAATATGCATTGTAGTAAGAAATAAAAAGGATAAAGATAATAGGCTACTAGCCCTTAATGGGAGTTTCTCGTTGTTTTGGGATTTATCATACATTTATGTAGATACAAATTTTATCTCTCTTTTTTCTTATTCTTCTTTTTATATATATATTACAGGGAAGAGGAAAGCCACGATTTCCAGGATCACACCCCGTGTCTCTTAGCAGGTGCAGTTTAATTATTTAATATTCAAAATTTAGAACATACACAAAGGGACATCATCTTATTTGGGAAATGCAGATAAACATGTTTTGGTGTTCTAGACACCAACATATTTACAATATGCATTTTAATGTTATACTTCAAGGTTCTTATTCTGTTAATTGTGTCCTAATGCAGGGACAACTTACAACTTTTGAGACAGCGATACTATTATGCCACATGGAAAGCTGACGGGACACGATACATGATGTTAATAACTTGGAATGGATGTTATTTAATTGATAGAAATTTCAATTTCCGAAGTGTTCAGTTGCGGTTTCCATGCGGAAACGTTAATGAGGTAGCATGCCCCTAAAATAGGGAATTGATTTGTACACCACTAAAGTTATTGTTTGTGTTGTATCATGTGCTTTTGATCTTGTACTTGGTGCGGGGGGTGGCGCATTTGGTAGTGTAAAAATCATTTCCCTTTTAAATTATGCTCCAACTGCCCCATATTAGATGTGACAGTACCATTCAGCATTGAGGACCTTCTTGGTCTGTCTATATAACTGTTATGTCCATTTTTTTCTTAAAAAGTGTTTTCCAAAATACAAAAAAAAGGATGTCCTAAAAGCTTTATGTAAAATGAGATATGATTTTGCTTGTTAGGGAGTGATTTCCATAGGTGACAAAAATAGGTGGGCTCCGTAACAGATTAGAAGCAGCAATCTTTTTAAGGCTGGTCAAAATGGGTTGGGTTGACATGCGAGAACGTGTTGTCATTTTTTTTGAAGTTGGTGCATAATTATTACATCAAATATGATTGCAAAAAGTCCAAAATTACTACCAAAATAGTGTTCCTGCTTTTTTGAATATCATATTTCAAGAGGTTGAAACACTTTATATTTGGCTTGACTTTTAAAGCGTTTAACTGGTTTCTTATTTAGGTAAATAATTAGGTTTATGAGTTATCAATGGGGTACCTAAGTTTTCAGTATCTATAATATTGTTCTTTTTGTTTACTATATTGTCTGACATGTTTTTTTGTTAGGGTGCAGCTGGAAACACTCATAATTATACTTTACTTGATGGAGAAATGATAGTTGACACTGATCCTAGCACACACAAGCAGGAAAGGAGATATCTCATTTACGATCTTATAGCAATCAACAAAACATCACTTGTAGATGTAAGGCCCTTTTATCTCTTAATTCACCTTTTTATATGCTTTGACTATGTTGTGTAATGTTACAAAAGTTTTATGATTAACGGTCCATTGTTTCTTTGATGCATGATGTTTGCATAACAATCTATCATAAATTGTGTAGTATTAAATTGTTAATGAGGGTGTTCTTCGGTTTGTTAAGATAAACGTACTTCACAATTTTTTCTCGATTTGAGCAACCGACTTTAAACAACACAAAACTGAAACTTACCCTTTAAAAAGTTGTTGATGTGGCATTTAGTGTTGTATGTGCCACGTAACATCTGATTTGATATATTAAAATTATATATAAATATATAAATTTATATCATTATTTATATTACGCCCCACTTACAGTGTGCGCATATAATGTATATATGTGCGGCCCCTCGGGGGCAAAAGTAAAGTTGCACTAGTTTTAACGTTATTTTACTAATTTCGTGAAAATAACGTTAAAAACGACGGATGGTTAATCATGCATCATGTGGTGGCGTTGATAGCCAAAAGACAAAGGGGTACATGCACCGATCGGGTTTGTCCCGATTGCTAAGTGTTCTGTCCCTTATGTCCAAGGCTTGATACCAAACCACATCGAGCCGGGGGTCTCACTGGAAGCAGCCTCTCTATTCTTAGGGGTAGAGGTAAGGCTGTCTACATCTTACCCTCCTCAGACCCTACCTTAGCTTTGCTATAGGTGGGATTAACTGAGTATGATGATGATGATGATGATGATGATGATGATATTATTTATATAAAAGATCATTTTTTTACATTTGTAAATAATCTTATTTTATAAAAAAAAATTATATAAGAATTTTTTGCATGTGTAGGCGTGTAGCAATCTAATACAGTGGCTGGCATGGTATAAACAAGTGCGGCACTAGCAATTTAAAATAGAATCAACTAAAATGAGATTGGTTGCTAAAATCGGTAATAAATTGTACACCGGTTTCTATTTTGCATGCAATTAAAAGTCGGTTGCTAAAATCAGGAATAAAGAAGCAAAGTTCGCTTCCATTTCGTGCAGTTATTTTTTGTTTTTCTGATTATTTTACTAAGATACTCTACATGAAGCTCAATAAATTTTCGATGTCATTTCAGCACCCTTTTAGTGACAGGTGGAAGATACTTGAGAATGAAGTTATCAAACCTAGGAACATTGAGCGAGATCATTTGATCAAAATGATCAAAAGTGGAAAATCCCCGTACTACAGATATGATTTGGAACTATTTAGGGTGCGTAATATGGCCATTATTTACCATTAGATCTTGATATTAATATTTTTTTGTGTTAAGATTCATTTTTTTAACAACTCAAAATTAATTTAGGTGAGGCGGAAAGAATTCTATCTACTCTCTGCTGTATCTAAGCTTCTTAAAGTGTTCATCCCAAGCCTTCCTCATGCATCGGATGGTCTCATTTTCCAGGTGACCATCAGTTATTTTTACGTGTTGAATGCATTAATCAATTTTTATGTCTGAATAAACAACTTTTGTCTCTGATTGTTTGATTACATGTTCAAATAATTAGCTTCATACCAGCTACAGCAAAATTGATTACCAAATGTTAAAACTTAAAATACAATTATCTAATGATCACTTCTTTTAACCTGATTAGAGAGAAATTGACTCTCATCTAATAAGGTGTGTCTCTTTTTTATATTCACAAAAATGTCCTTTTGGTTCATTTTATGGATAAACAAAATCTGTTTTAGATATATGATTATTTGCTCAAAACATCATCTCCAGCTAGCTACAACAAAATTGATTGTCAGAGGTGTAAAACTATAAATGGCCTAATTACCTCTTCCCTAAATATAAATAAAGAGAACTTTATTCCTCACAAGAGTTTTGTTGTTAGTTTGTTACTCCTCGTCAAATATCCGCTTTTTCTTTAACGTGAGAATGCTTTTTGGTCACTTTATGTGCTAATTTTATTATAAAAAGAACCCATTTAACACTAAACGTTTACTATCTTATCACGGTGGTAATTTTTAAACCATTTACTTATGGATGGGTCGATTTGTGTTGTATTTTATCCCTTACTAGTCAAACGAGCAACATAAAAAGTAGTTTAAAGGAAACATGTGTATGTCAAATGGATTGCAAGTCACCCAAAGTGTAATTTTGATGCATGGAACCTCATAAATCATTATATTCAAGAAATTAGATTATTATAAAATAATATAGTTTTTATAGTTTAGCTAAATAAAACGTATAATATTATACCCCGACTCGACCCCTTTGGACATGTACCAAAAGTTACTCGTTTTGACCCATTAACCAACCAACCTATTTTTCCACCTCTACTTTTTAACGCAACAATTCAACCCCTGAAGATTATATCCTACAATTTGTTCGATTACATTTAATTATCACATTCCGGTCATCTAATTCTTCATAATCACTTCCATAATTCAAACATCCTCTTCTACTTTACATGATTTGTTTGGAGATAAGTTTATACTTGGTGGGTTCTCTTGGCCCAGCTCCTTGCTTTAATTGATTTGTAGAACAGAAAATAGACGAACACGAAAAAGTGACCAAAACTGACGATATTTAACTGCTAGGGTTGGGACGATCCGTATGTGCCTCACACACATGAAGGTCTTTTGAAGTGGAAGTATCCTGAAATGAACTCTGTTGATTTTCTCTTGGAGGTTGTAAAAAGAAGTGTGTTTATGTTCTTTTTTTAGAGTTTTATAAAAGAAATTTTCTATTTTTTCTAATCTAAAGAAGTGTATATCTTGATAGGTGGGAAACAATAATCGCCCTATGATTTTTTTAAATGAGCGTGGGAGAAAGAAGTCAATGGATGGAAGTCGGGTTGTTTTTAGAGGTGAGTTTTCTATTATTTGATTTCTTTCATTAGCTCTAGGAAAATGTTTGAATGGCAAAACTCAAGTTTTTTGTTTTAATACTGAAACACGAGTTTGGCCATTTATTTATGAGTGGGTCGATCTGGGTAATGTTAATCTTTAATGGGTCAAAAGGTAAAATTTAGAAAAAAAGTTCGCTAAAAAGGAAACAGGTCAAAACGGGTTGAAAGTTGAAACTCACCCAAATTGTTTTTGATACATTAAACCTACTTAACTGTTTTATTCAAAATAATATATTATAGTTGACATGATGTATTTTTAATCAATTTTAAGTTTTAACACTTTATCGTTTATATAAACGACATTATATGTTGCAAGAGGTGTCAAGGGTCAACCCGGACGGACCAAGACCCACTCAGTTCGCAACCTCCTATAAATGAGACTCAAACAAGGACATATCCAAATCGAAAAATTGCTGAAAACAATCTATGGCCTTTCTATACATGCATTTAATTACATCATCTTGATCACTCGGATATGATTTTGCAGATCCAACAGTGGATATATTTTCTTTATCAGGAAAGATAATAGAATGTTCATGGGATTCTGAGGAAAATGTTTGGGTCTTTATGCGAATGCGGCCTGACAAATCAACACCGAACGAATTTATAACATTCAAAAAGGTCTTGTTTCTCACTATAACATCCTAGAAAACAATTACATGTGGCAATTTAGGTCTGTGATTCAGGTTATGTTTTACCTCGTATGTGTCAAACAGTTCATATTAAGAGGCTGTGTAGAAGGAAATGGGTCAATTGGGTTAAAAGTTGCCCGTGGTATGTTTTAATGGTCAAATTTTACTAACAGAAAGGAATATTACACTCCATTTTAACTGGTAATGTCATGCAAGCCATGAGATCACATGCCACATGTGAAAAGTGCTTACATGTACAAATGTTATAAAAGTATACACAGTTTAAAAGAACGGAAACGAGCCTCGAGGCGTTTTCCCTTCGCCTCATGAGGCGTAAGCCTCGAGGCGAACCGAGGCGTAAGCTCGAGGCGCACCTGAGGCTCATATTTTCTTAGCGCCTCAGCCCTTAGAGGCGTATGTACAATCTGAACCCCATGAGGCGCGCCTCAGCCGTTTTTTAAAACCATGAGTATACATACTCAAGTTCAAGAAATGATTTCACTTAAATTTAAATTCTAAAATAAAAGCTATCACGTGGTACGTAACATTACACTGAAAATGACAAGTGAGATTGAGATGTTAGCAAATTTAGAAAACAACCAAAAAGGACAAACAAGAGGGTTGCTAAGTGGTGGAGAGGCCTTATGTTCACTTAGGTGATCATGGGTTCAATTCCCACTTCCAACATTTATGGTTTGGTATCCGGTGAAGATTGAATACGGGTGGCGCCGGTTCAAATCTGACGGGCGGCGAGGTTTTACCGAGTTCTATAACACTGTCGTGCCTTCGGGCGGGTGGGGCTCGGGTTTCCGCGCATCGGGAGAAGGCGGGGGCTGCTGGAGGTCGAGTAGTCGATTCTTGGGCACGGCGCCCCGCAAGCGTGGTTGCCACACAGTTGTTCGCCGATCAAAAAAAAACTCGATATAGTAAGCTGGTTTTTATTCTACGTATTAGTTAAAATTGTTGCTAAACTGAGGAAGTATTTGATTTTTTTTTTCTAAGTAATGCAGTATCTATGATCATATCTGACACGCGAATTAAAATCTAACGACTAAGGATAAATAATGGCTTGTGTTGACCCGACCCTCGCAAAAATTACCAGTTTTGACCCATTTGCCAACATACCCAATTTGGCGCCTCTAGGATACGCGACAATTTTCTTGCTGACCAACTCTTTTCAATTTAACGGTGTAGGTTATGAGGAGCATTAAGGATAATATCACAGAAGACGTTGTATTGAATGAGATCAATGATATCGTTCGTCTTCCTATGTATGCTGACAGAATAAGCAATGATAAAAAAAGCCTTTGAGAAGAACGGAAGGCGCAAATAATAAGTTTTTATCAAATCACACATGTAACAGTATAATACAAAGAGGCGGCGGTTGTGTACACTCGGGTGGAGCTCCATGGTCGGTCGTGTATTGTAGCATTATGATATATATACTCATTTATTAATTTTTCTGGTAGGAATAGCTTATATGATTTGAAAGATGCAGTTTTATAGGTGGCTGGAATTTTTGGTCAATTTATGGTTTTGGTATTGGATTGGACACTAAAGAGTATAAACTGCATAAATAGGATGCATCAGTTGTCTTTTAATGGTAGTCAAATTAGTAGTGGATCAAGTATTATTAGTAGGTGTGTGATGGAGTTTAAATTTAGAATGCATTACCTTATTAACATACTAGATTATACCCCGGGAGCGTTCCGGGTTGAGAAATTTAATATGATACATCAATGTTACCTATGAAATAGACTGATGTATAACTCTAATATTGATATCTAACCTAAAACAAATTAATAATGTAAAACTCTAATGCTAACACCTAACCTAAAAGAATGTAGAACTTTAATGTAACTCTAATATTAACACATATCCTAAAGACTAAACAAATGTACAACTCTAATATACTAATATTGATACCTAACTTAAAACAACACTCTATTACCCTATTCGGCTCTGATGAAAAAAAATAATTATATTTACTGATTTAAACATAATTAGTGACTTGTCTATAGATGATTAATGATTTACCTGAACACTTTGTTTTTTTTACTGTATGAACAAAACCACACAAAAAAATTTCTCCGTTTTTTATATAACACTATGGTACTCGTTGGAAAGATAATAAAACGCTCGTTAATTTGGTGTAATTTTTTGTCTTCAAAAAATCTCGTATATTAAAGATATTAACGTTTAAAAATTATGGAGGAAACATGAGGGTGAAAAAATCCAATTTTGTTTTTAAATTATTTTTTTCCTAAAATATCTCAATGCCATATGGGATGACACATGACAAACTCAAGGAAGAGAATGCCTCTTTGAGTGTCATGTCATTAAAATGGCTTTGGTTTATTATAGGTATAGATTTTATAGTTGATAATTAGATTTTAAAAGTTTATATATATATGTTGGATTTTTGTTTGTATTTTCAAATAACATCTAATTAATTTTAAAGTCATTAAAAAATGAGTAAATAACAATGAAGAAAATGGTAGCATGGTTATGATATATCAACATTTAACAATTCTATAATTCATCAATCAAAATCAGACAATTATATCTTCAAAACATGTAAATTGATTCAAGCATTTCACTAACCAAAGAATTGCATACGCATGACATAAAAGATGATGCCACAATTTGCAATCCACGAAACAAAAAAAGAAACAAATTAATACATAATAACTTACAATACACAAAATCTTATTAGAAAACTGATCAAATTTAACATATAACTATTTAAAAAATCCAAAGCAGAATAAAAAGGTTGCTTGAGGGCGGCCCGATCCAACCACTTTAACCCGCACTAAAAAGACCTACGTTGACATGTTATCGGCACTACATTACCTTTAGAATGAGCAAACGGCGTCGTTGGAGACGAACGAATGTGGGTAGGCCTGTAGGCATTCTAGTTTAAAGTAGATGGGTGCATGTTGTAGATGGGTGAATAGCTGGTGACTCAGCTAATAGACGTGTAGCTATGGTGTTGGTCCAATGACGTGGTGGCACCCAACTACCTGCGACTATTCAATTTACTCATCTACTAATATACTTGTAAGTATTGTATGTATGTATTTGTATTGTATGTATGTAATGTATTGTCTATATTTGTATTTGTAATGTAATTAAAAAAAATAAGCAGGGGCAAATTAAATAGATAGTTTTACTACATCAATGTTGCATTGTTTATTGCTATCATAACTATTGTCGTATTATCTTATGTATATAAATTTGTATTATTGGGGGCTTATTTTGTTCTGATCACACATGGCCCCTAAATTTTTTAAGATGACCCGAATTAAAGAAAAAAAGGTAAGCAAAATCTTGAGTAACAGGTTGTAACTCAAGCTCCAACAATTGTACACACAGGAGCGGATACAGGGGGTTTTAGGGGGTTCCCAGGAACTCACTCGGTTTGGAAAAAAATGAAAAATTTAGTGGAAAATTTTGAAAAATTAATGAAAATCAGTGAAAATCTACGAAAGGACCACTGGAAATCCGTCCTGGATACGCCACCGTGTACACATCTAATGTTTAATGAAAAGTGTTTTCCACTCACAACTTAAATTTGACAATCGTATAACAACATTATTTTGTGTGTTTACAACATAATATCATGTTTAGGTATTTCCTGTAAAGTTGAAGTTGGCACAACTAGTTTGTCTATCCAAGAGGGTCGAGCTGAATCCTAGGGTTGAAGTAGCAAGATCGAATTGAAGAAGATTGTTATCTAGTTGATACCCTCCTATCACAATTGATGTCCTTGGGTTGGATCCCCCGTTAATGAGCGCAAGACATAATGCATTATCATTTACTCGTATCATAGAGTTTGACCCCGTTATCACCCATACGGTATTCTTGTTTTGAAGCACCAACTCAATATATGGAACTGAGGGCCCCAGACGTGTGCTCGGCACGTTTGCTATGCTGAAACACACATCAAAAGGCGCCACAGAAGCAACTCTTGTAATGTTCCTAGCTGCGGCCTCTCTAATGAAGGCTGTGGTCAGGGAACTATAAATTGAGGTCTCGAGAACTGTGTAAGGGTTCACGGTACTAATTTAGTCCCACCGTTGCCTTCATTGTCGATCGACAACAATGAAGTGTTTAACGGTATAGAGTTACTGTTAACCAGAATTGAACTCACTCCTATAAAATATTCGGTGGATGACTCGCCTCGCATAAACATTAAAGCAGTGCTCTTCGGATTGATAAAAAGTCGGGTGGTCTTCAGTGATCGGGAAATGTCAATGCTCGGAAGTAAATTGTACGGTCCATGGGAATTGACAATATTCATAAGGAAATTGTACGGTCCATCTCCGAAGAATATAACACCATCTGCGTCTGTCCGCGACGACAAGCAAATGGCAAATTTCCTATCAAAGCTAAAAGCAGCAGCGAGCTGGGTTGGAAGCCCAATTCTAGTCCGACCTAGCCCAGCCATTCCAGACACCCCACTTGCAAGTCCTTCCATTAAGAAACTAGGGGCACAAGTAAACAAAAACTGAGAAACACTGACGGATCTACCAGGATTGGACCCGTCAGTGGACTGGACCTGAACCAGGTCCATGGCCAGCTCACCATTAGTAGTAGCGCTTGGATTAACACTGTTCTCGGTAATCAAACTAGTGCACGTATTATTATTACAGCCTGGTCTAGCCGGGCCGTAGCAAGCCCCACACCCGTACCCCTCTACGGCTCCGGCCAAGGAGCATTTGGCCGAGCCGCATTTAGCCGGGTGGTAAGTTGATGAAACATAGTTATTTTCACAGTCTACCCATAAAAACGGGCCACCAAGATCGACGGTCAAGTATTCCGTCACTAAGGGCGTTCTTCGGTTGATACGAGTGATGTATTGTTTGGTGGCAGCGTCTTTTCTAACCGGAACAACGAGTGCAGCTGGACGGAACGACGACGGTTTCGCCAACGAGAGAGATACAATGAGAAAAACGGTTAATACCAACAGTTTAACGGTGGAGAAAGTCATTGTTACCGATGAAAATTGTTGTGTGGTAAATTGGACAACATTGCATGTGAATTTATAGGAAAATAAAAAGATTAAACGATAACCGCAACATATGGGCGCCGTGGTAAATATAAATCACACCAAATTTAAAATATATCTAAGACTAAAATAAGAGATAATGATGATCTGTTTGATGCATGACAGGCTAGCCTTATCGGACTATAGTGTCAAGTGTGTAGTTTGAATGTTACAAAACAAAAGGCGTAATATGGAATTGTCGGTATTTGACATTTTTTGTTTTGATTGGGCAAAATAAATTAATATTTAAATACTTGATCATAAAATAGAGAACACAAGCCATATATTACTTTTTTTAAAACTCAAGTTATATGAAGGTCGAGTATTCATTCGAATTCACATTGATACAACATATTGATCACTAATTTTTTTAGCTTCTCTATAAAGAGGAGTAGGTAAAACATAGTCCCGATATTATACGGTACGTCGCTATTTTACCTACGTTGGGATGGCAACGGGTCGGGTATGGGTCCGGTTTGACTAACAGTGGCGAAGCTTGACCCGAAGGTTTGGGGGGTCGGAAGTCGCCGGAGGGTCGGAAGTCACTAGTTTCGGGGGGTCGAAAACCAGTTTCGGGGGGTCGAAACCCTATATTTCCAAAATTTTATATACGAATACTATATAGTCGGAACTTCTGCACGAAAATTCGGGGGGTCGGCCGCCCCCACCCGCCCCAATAAAGCTTCGCCAGTGTTGACTAATACCATACCCATACCCGGTTATAAAATCTCATACCATACCCGTTCCATTACCCGTCGGGTTTTTGTAATCTCGAGCGACACAGGAACTTAACAGTTAACTCCATCGGTGCCTTACCATCGTCTTTAACTCAACCAGGTTCGCTTACCACGGTTCAAGTCAAACCGCCAGTTTATTGACCGTATAAGGTTTAGCCGGCTGCAAGTGGTGAACAAGCCGATTTCTAGCTTGACTGGTGGGTGGGTGGTTATATATTTTTAATTCTTTATTTTTGTTACGTGTAAATAAGTAATTTTACTTGTCTTTAACGAAAAAAAATAAACGACTGTTAGGGGTAAGGACCACCATTGTTACAAAAATGCATACCATCAGGAGCATTGGTTTAATTTTAAAGTTTTGAGGACCAAAGCTACAATATATGCTTACCATATGGATCATCCGTGTAATTAACCAATAAATCATTGGTAAGCATGTTACTTATGATATAAGTATGGTAAAAAAAAAAGTTGAACATTATTTGTTATTGTATTTTTATTTTGTTTAGTTTACATTGTATAAAAGTACGGTAAAAATTTTAAATGTTACCCCTAAAGTTTTAGTCTAGATCCGTCACTACCCATCGGTGCCTTACCATCGTCTTTAACTCAACCAGGTTTGCTTACCACGGTTCAAGTCAAACCGCCAGTTTATTGACCGTAGGTTTAGCCGGCTGCAAATGGTGAACAAGCCGATTTCTAGTTTGACTGGCTCGACTAGCTGGAATAGCCCAGTTTTAAAAAGAATAAGACAAATTGTTATGCTAGTTAACACAACTGTGTGTTGATGAGGTGACATTGATGTGGTTAAGTGCGTAAAGAGAAGCGTGTGAATTTGCAAAATCGAAGTGTAGATTAAAAAAAAGCACGTCACAAAGATATATTCGGAAATTAAGAAAATGAGTTATGTCGTCGTATAATGAGCGTTAGGAAACACGAATGCGTATTTACACAATAAGTATCATATTTAACCCAACTCGGTTTTAAATAAAACTTGCGTGAAACATAGACGGGATCGGGCTTAGATAAATTTAAACCGAAACAAACCTTGCTTTGTTAAATATTTTTAAAGGTCATCGTCTAACATCTAACAACATATCTTTACACAAACTCAATTGAAAAAAAAAAAAAAAAAAAAAAAAAAAAACCAAAACCTTCAATAACAGTTTGTGTTAATGAAAAGTGTTTTCCACTCAACTCATATTTGACAATCGTTACATATATAATGTACCGTTTAACATAACTTTATTCATATCGTTCATTTTATTCTTATTACAACAATAATGTGTTTACAACATAATAATCATGTTTAGGCATTCACTGTAAAGTTGAAGTTGGCACAAGTAGTTCGCCTACCCAAGAGAGTCGAGCTGAACCCTAGAGTTGAAGTAGCAAGATCAAATTGAAGAAGATTGTTCTCTAGTTGATACCCTCCGATCACAACTGACGTCGTCGGGTTGGATCCCCCGTTAATGACCGCAAGACATAATACATTATCATTTACTTGTATCATAGAGTTTGATCCTGTTATCGTCCACACGGTATTCTCATTTTGAAGCACCAACTCAATATATGGAACTGAGGGCCCCACACGGGTGCTTAACACATTTGTTGTGCTAAAACACACATCAAAAGGCGCTACAGATGCAACTCTAGTAATGTTCCTGGCTGCGGCCTCTCTAATGAAGGCCGTAGTTAGTGAATTATAGATGGATGTCTCAAGGACCGTGTAGGGGTTCACAGTGCTGATTTTGGTCCCACCGTTGCCTTCGTTGTCGATTGACAACAATGAAGTGTTTAACGGTATGGAGTTACTGTTAACCCGAATTGAACTCACTCCTATAAAATACTCAGTTGATGGCTCGCCTAGCATATACGAAGAAGCTGTGCTCACCGGATTGATAAAAAGTCGGGTGGTCGTCAACGACTGCGAAACGTCAATATTCGGCAGTAAATTGTACGGTCCATCTCCGAAGAATATAACACCATCCGCGTTTGTCGAAGACGACAGACAAATAGCAAATTTCCGGTCAAAGCTAAAAGCAGCAGCGAGCTGGGTCGGAAGCCCAATTCTAGCCCGACCTAGCCCGGCCATTCCAGACACCCCACTTGCAAGTCCTTGCAACAAGAAAGTAGGTGCACAAGAAAACAAAAACCGAGAAACATTGACAGGTCGACCAGGATTCGACCCATCAGTGGATTGGACCTGAACCAGGTCCGTGGCCACTTCACCACTAGTACCAGTTCTAATAATAGGGTTATCGGGTGACACACCGCACGTGTTATTATTGCACCCCGGTCTAGCCGGACCGAAGCAAGACCCACACCCCCCGCCGGCTCCGGCCAACGAGCATTGGGCCGACCGGCACCTAGCCGGCCGGTAAGTCGATGAAACATAGTTATTATCACAATCCACCCATAAAAACTGGCCACCGAGATGCACCGCCAGATTTTCCGTCACTAAGGGTGTCTTTCGGTTGATACGAGTGATGTATTGGTTGGTGGCAGCGTCTTTTCTGACCGGAACAACGAGTGCGGCTGGCCGGAACGACGGTTGGGCCGACGAGAGAGATATAATGAGCAAAACGAAGAATGCAAACAATTTAACGGTTGAGGAAGCCATTGTTACTAGTGAAAATGTTTGTGTGGTGAATTGGAGGATATTGCATGTGAATTTATAGAATTTATTAGCCATCAAAGTTGATAAAGGTTACGTGATAAAGACAATGTACTATGAATAAATTCAACGATAACTACTTTGATTAAAATCATAACTAAAAAAATATTAAGAAAGCAACAAAAATTGACTTGAAATCGAGCACATTGTTTTGAGAGGCCGAGCATATTTAATCTGACTGAAAATATTCTTTCACTTTTTATAAATATATTTTATCTTTACTTTTGAAAATATAAACTTATTAATTATTTGGTCATAATTGAACAATTATGTTAAATATACTATATATTATAAGGAGGGACGGGGTCCGTGATAGACCATCTGTGATGGTCGTGATGACCGTGAACACCGCCTCGCCCTTGCCGTGATGTCAAAACGTTCCACAGCTTCGATGTTACATTAAGCCCGCGACAGTCAAAAGTATCCGTTGGCAACGGTCATTTGACCGTTTAAAAGACACAAAAAAAAAAGTTTTTACCTTCTGTATAAACAAATCCAACCAAAATTTTAACCCATTCATGATCTTACAATTTTCAACTCTTCATACTATTTTCAATTCTCTGTTATACAATTTCCAACTCTCAAACTAATTTTGTTTCAACAATGATTTGTTGGTCTGAAAAGGAGGAGATTGTGCTAGTAATTGCGTATAATAAGGTACATGAAAATATGGCTCGTGCAGTCGGGGCATTCAGGCTTCACATGGGTTAACGTTTTAGTCGAGTTTCGTGTCATGGTCGAGGGAACAAAACACACTTGTGATTCCTTCTCGGACAAGTGTTCGGATCTCAAATCGAAGTACGAAAACTTTGAAAAAATGTTTAAAAAAATCAAGGATAAAGACCTCAACGCAGCCGAAGACATGGCTATAGACCCTGCTCATATCGAGTATGTTTCTGAGGTCATCCAAAATTTGAACATGTTTTGGCATAGTTACCGGCGCCCATTTTTACCTTCTTTGGTGACCTTTGCTATTTCAGTACAAGTATGGTGATTACGCGTTTCGCGGCAACGCACGGGTGTAAAACCGCATCCCACGGAAACGCGAAGAGCGTTTGTCATAACATGTGTGTTATTGCAGCAGCGGGCCCGCAAAGAATTAATGTCTCATCATGCGAAGAAATGTGAAAAAACCATTTGCCACAATATTGTTAAAGTTAAACACACCTACACAACAAAAACGTCTCACCGTGAATTACGGGATAACTACAACACTAGTAATAAGAACTAAGAAGAAACAAATTATATCATTTATATTCAAAGTTATTTTTGTAAGAATAAATGTTTCCAAAAAAACAAATAAATAAATAAATAAAAAAGAATAAAAAATAAAAAATATATTATTTATATTCTTTAAAGATATTTTTGTAAGCATCCGCATGTACATGTACGTACGGAAAACAGGTGAAAAACACAGAAGAAATTAAATGAAAATACTTAAATAATAATAATAATAATCCCCAAAATACATACCATCATTCCCATCAAAGCCCTAATTTTGTCACTAACACGTGAGTCTCTCCATCAAAATCACACTCGTGTTCTGTGTTTATCAGTTTATGCATACGTAATATTAACATTTATCATTTTTTTTTTTTTTTTTTTTATACATACTTCATATGTTAATAAGAAGCTGCATTTTGTATTATGAGTTGCTAATATTCAGTGTGTGTGTGTGTGTGTGTCTGCATTTTGTTTATGATGTCTGTGTACTCTTTCACCAGTTCTTTAGTTATTGGTAGCTTGCTATATGTGTGTGTTTGTTAGGGATGAGTTTGGTGCCGGTACGGAAACTTCCGATCCCGAATATTGTTAAAAATGTTCGGTACGGTATCAGTATTTAGTGGCGGATCTTGAACGAAAAAACTGGTAGGGTTGGGCTCAGTCTGGTAGGGCCGGACTCAATACATATAAAAATTTTTGGAAATTTACACTAGGAAATGAAAAAACTAGGTGGGCCGAGGCTCGGTCTGGCCCTAGTGAAGAACCGCCGATGTAAGTATTTGAAGGTAAAATTTCAAACCGGAAAAGACCGATCCTGAAAACGTTAAAAGGTGGGTGGGTACCGAATGGGTACCGGAAATCATTCGGTACCCGGTTAGGTTTCAGACCATTTGCTCATCCCTAGTTAAAAATGTATATGTATATGTTCTATGTATTTGTCAGCTGAGTGTCTTGGAGCCGAGGGTCTATCTGGAAGTAGCGTCTCTATCCTTAGGGATAGAGGTAAGGTTTGCTTACATCCAGTGGCGAAGCTTGACCCGAAACTTCGGGGGGTCGGAAATCACTAGTTTTGGGGGGTCGAAAACCAATTTTGGGGGGTCGAAACCGTATATAACAAAAAATTTCTATACGAATACTATATAATTGGAACTTCTGAGCGAAAATTCAGGGGGGGGGGGGGTCGGCCGCCCCTCCCCGCCCACTGCTTACATCCATAGGGGTTCTTTCTTTGAGCCGCACCCCCCCTCCCTACACACACACACACAATTTTTTTTTGGCTTTGTAGTATAATTTTGGCCGGAAATTTCCGAAAATTTAATATGCATTGAGTCCGGCCCCCAATATTACCGAAAACTAAATTGAAGATCCGCCAATGCCTACATCCTCCGGACCCTACCAATAGCTTCGCTGTTTGTGGGATTTTATTGTGCTTGGTTGTTGCTGCTGCTGTTGCTGTACTTTCTAGAAAACTAAGAAACACTTCTATCAATATGCTTGTTGAGTTGCAGGATCAATTGTTTATAGGTTTGTTTGTGTGAGTAAATAACTGCCTTTATTTACTTATATCACTACTAGTTTATGATTTCTTCAGTGTTAGTTACTGTGAGCAGCGGCTTTCGACTGATACGGGCCGTTTTGCAATTTGCACCAGATGACACTTCCATCAGACTTGTGGCATTTTTTTTTTTTTTTTTGTGTTTTCTGTTGTGGCATAAAGCATAATAGATCATTTGAACATAATTTTAAGTCTGATGTGTTCCATTTTGGATCTTTGTATGCCAATTTACCAGTGTTGTAGAACTCGCTAGGCGCTAGTCGGTCGGTGGGGTACCGACTAGAGATTAATCGGGATTAATCAGGATTAATCGGATTGGATTTTTATATATATTTTTCCAAATTTATACATAGAATGCTAATTTTATGCCGTATATGTATAAATTTAAAAGTTTAGGGGCCAAATATAAACTAGAGAATATGGAAGGGGGGTTAAATATTAAAATACCTAAACTTAAATAACCTAAATCGCCTCCATCGTTCACCATATCCCGTTTTTTCCTCCCCGTTCCTTCTTTCATCATAAGGAACCATCACACCCAACTAGGGTTCATGGAGTTTCATCGATTTTGCTTCTAAAACATATTACAATTCAATTTTGAGTTAAGAACTTGTTTTATTTGATCGATTTGCTCCATTTTGACCCGTTCGAATTCATTGTTAACCTAATTTTGAGTTTTTTAGGTCTGACTAGGACTAATTTGATCCGATTAATCGGGCACTGATTAATTGAGTGATTAGCCCAAAATTAATCAGTAAAGCGAGGACTAGCGATTAATCAACGATTAGTCAGTGATTAATCGGGATTTTTACAACCTTGCAATTTACGGTTTCGTTAATAGCGCAATTGACTTTTTTTTTTTTTTTTTTTGCAGTTTTCACTCTGGATGATATGGATGGACATATATTTCAATATAGTTCTGATTTGCAGTTGCTATCATCTGATGCACAAGGAACTCACAGTCGTGTTCCGTATTTAGCTGAAAATACCTTTTCTCAGCAGCATTTGGTAAAACCAGAAGATCATAATAACTATTCCCTTCCTCAGTTGATTGGATACCAGCAGTTGGCTCCCAATTATGTTGATTATCTACTAGGAAACAGTATCTCTAAAATGCAAAGAGAAGTTCCGTATGAAAGCGCTGGAATAGGATGCAGTTTTACACCTAACGACTATTTTCTCAGCGTCGATGCCGCCCATCAGACAGAGCCATATCCATATGTTTGATTTTCTTCCCATGAATGTTTTTTATTATATGGTTTCATTTTATTTGTCCTGGCTTGTTTATTTTTCTTGTGTAATATAGTAATCGGTTTTTAGTATGTTAAGTAAATAAGTTTCAAGTTTTTATTGGTTATAATACATTTTGACGAGCGTTTATGGTTTTATTTATAGGATTATCTATTGTTTTTCAAGGTTGCAGAAGGCGCTAGGCGGGCGGTGAGGTCCAACCTAGGGACTAGTCGGGACTAGGCAAAAATTAGGCAGAATTAGGCGTTTTGGTATTTTATACGTATTTTAATACGTATTTATATATATATATATATATATATATATACACACACAAATTTAGGTGTTTTTTGAAAATTTGTTAAGATATATACGCATAATACTTAGAAATACTTAGATATATACACATAATACTAAGAAATACTTAGAAATTTAAAAAAATAAAAAAACCACCGCCTAGGCCCGCCTAGGACTGCCTAATGGCCAAAACGCCCAGATCATCGCCCAGGCCCTTATTTCGATTTCTTCTTTAGCCTAGCGCCTAGGCCGCCTTCTGCAATACTGTTGTTTTTTACCTACTGCAGTTCATATATACAAGCATCTATTATACCAATGTGTGTGTAATTGGACTTGTTTCTTTTGTTGCTTGTTTGCCTGATTGCCTGAAATGTCCCAATCCGGATAAACCGCAGAACCTGAAAAAAAAAACATAGTTCGTTTGATGCGGTTTTAGTCACACTTAGTTGAGGGAGCTTGTTTTTTGAGTGACCTGATAACATGTAAAAGTCATCATTAAAATATTCTGTATACGTATTTGAAACCGTATATAAAATACGGGTCACTCTAAAAACAAGCTTCCTCAGGCCTCAACTACATTGTATCACACAGTAAAGTCTAAAACTATATATTATGTTATGTTATTTACTAATTGTTATTTGTTAATATCCTATTTAGTTATTTCATTTTCTTAACAGCAAGTATGGAATGAAGTTGTTCAACACCAACCAAACGTGGCGGCATCAACCTCAGATATCCAAACCAAATCACGCAAGACATGTGCAAGAAAGAAGGCCTCTGTAATAGACCGTGTAAGTTAAATTGCCCAACAACAAACTAATATGTTATAAGCCATATTAAGATCACTTACAGTTACCACTGTTGCAGAAGGCGGCCGCCTAGGCGCTAGGCGGAGGTGTTTATAGGAATTTCACCCTAGGCGATGAATTAGGCGGAGTCTGGGCTGTCCTAGGCGGCCGTATTTTTTTTTTTTATTAAATTTCTAAGTATTATGTGTATATATCTAAGTATTATTTGTATATATCTTAATATATTTTCAAAAAAACACCTAAATTTGTGTATATATATATATATATAAAATACGTATAAAATACCAAAACGCCTAATTCTGCCTAATTTTCGCCTAGTCCCGACTAGTCCCGACTAGTCCCTAGGCTGGACCTCACCGCCCGCCTAGCGCCTACTGCAACCTTGGCAGTTACACATACCACAAATTCACAACTGCAATACAAGTTTGGTTTTTCCCTGATTCATTTTCACCATTTTTAAGACAATTGCAAACTTCTTTTTTCCTTATAAAAAAGCAAGCATCGTACACAATTGCATTCCGTTTATTTTGTTTGTTTGTTGTTTCAGCGTCGTAGAACAAGGATTGCAGCAGCACTAGATGCACTTGGCCATTTGCTTCCACAGTCTGAGGAGGTACTACATGCATTGCAGAGTCAGAAAAATGGAAAATGGACTGGTCAAAAGGATTGTCTAAAATTTTATTTTTTAATAATTAAGTCAGTGTCAGATATGATTAGTTATATAGTTTGGAATGGTAACTTCAGATCTTTTTGATTAGGGGTGTAAACGGGCCGAGCTCGAGCTCGGCTCGAAAGTAAATCCTAAGAGCTCAAGCTCGGCTCGAATCGGCTCGAGGTAATTAAAAAATATTTTTAAACGACCTAAAAACTCGGCTCGAGCTCGCCTCAATAGCTTAAACGACCAAAAGCTCGGCTCAAGCTCGACTCACTAACATTATTAATTAAAATTGAACATATTCTAGGGACAAAATTACGTACATAAAAAAATAATATAACTTTTGATTGGGCTCGTTTATGCTCGCGCTTTCTATATAAGGCTCGAGCTCGGGCTCGATAACTGAACGAGTCATATTTCAGACTTGAACTCGGGCTCGTTAAGGCTAGGCTCGCTCAGGCTTTTTACCGAGCCGATCCCGAGTAGCTCTTGAGCCGCTGCGTGCCATTTACACCCCTATTTTTGATAAATGAGTAAGGGGTTTTATGCATAAGAATTCCACTTTGGGTGGCCTTCAGTCCTTCACCCCATTTGACATATTGACCCATTTCCTTTTAAGCTATTTTTCAATTTTACCCGATAGAGATAAAGCGTAACGGAAGTCCCGTTCATATGCAAACGGGTTGACATTTCCCCCCTAGTCATGCAGTTTGTCAACAAAAAAACGTTTCTTGATAATTCTATCTCAACTAGCATATAGAGTCAACAAAAAATATGAACCATATCATATTTTGAGCATCCTCTAAAGGTTTCAACCAGCATTATTTAAAAAAAAAATCTAGTATATAGACGGGAAGCTGTATTTTTTTTATATAATTTTCTTCATAATCTACAACAGTCCTGGTTTTCTATAAAATTTACAATGGACACTTACTCTATTTGGTTGGTTTCTGCAGGGAAGTAAAGCAAATGTGATTGATGATTGCATAGACTATATAAAGTACTTGCAGCGTCACATGAGGGTGAGCTTTACATCCTACTATTTTCTTCACATGACACCAACCTAAACCCTGATAATTGCATTAACTCTTATGCGATTTAGCGTTCACTAATTATTTGTAAATAACACATACCCATTGATGCAGGAATTGAGTCAGAACAGATTGAGGGAACCAACTTCAAATTGCTTATTGTACCTTGAGGTATGTCTAACATTTGTTATTATGAAGTCACATAATTGATAGAAATGGGTTGATTTGTGTTATGTTTTATTACTAACGGGTCAAACAGATTCATATAGAAGCTTGGTTTTAAAAAGCGCTAGGCGCACAAAAGCGACGAGGTCTAAGCGCGTCGCGCAAAGCGCACAAAACGTGGGATTTTTGTACCCGAAGCGCACACTAATTATATAAATTTTTTTTATATATTCCATGAGTTTTTAGCTTCATTTACCCAAAATATAGCTATAAATAAGGTTTTTATGTGATTTTACCTATATGTATAAGCCAAAAACACCAAGGTACAACATTTTTATGCATAAAAAATACCCTGTGTACGTGAGGCGCGCGCCTCAGGTGAAAAGCGACTGAAATTTTGACAAAAAAGCGCCTGAGGCGCGCGCCTTTGGAAAAAGGATAGGCGCAAAGCCCTGGGGCGCGCTTTTTAAAACCCAGTATAGAAGATTTAACTAAAAATGGAACCGGCCAAACGGGTGCTCAAAAGCCATTCAAATTGTAGACAATGCATAGTACCTCCTAAATTGCTTTACCAGTTTTCTATTCATATTTAGACCTATTATTATATAAATAACTTACATAAAAAATGTTCGTTGGTTCGACCAACTCAGACCAACCTGATTCAACATGTAAAAAAAATTACCCATCTTGATCCAGTCCCATTTTATCCAATTACCCGACAGTCATTTTGCCGCCTCTAATTTTTTTTTACATTAATTAGACCATCGAAGTTGTTAAGCTAGATGATTCAACTAGAAAGGCAACAGACCAAATTGGTCGGAAAGGTTAAAGTTATTCGAACTATATTCAATCTGTGTTTTAAAAAGCGCGCCTAGAGCGCGAGGCGCACCTAGGCGCCAGTCTCTGCGCCTCATGTAACACAGGGCGAGCACCGTACATAAAGCGCAAGAAAAGCGCGATTTTTTGGCCAAAAAAGCTCCTGAGGCGCGCGCTTTTCGTACGGGGGTGTTTTTATGCTTAAAATTGTTATACATGTAGTTAAAAAGGTTGTACATTTAAGTTAAATCATATATAAACCTTATTTCTATCTATATTTTGTGTAAATGATGCTAAAAACCTATAGCATATATAAAAAAATTATATAATCGTCTTGCGCCTCGCGTACACAAATCCCACCGCTTTTGCGCTTTGCGCCTCGGTTTTAGACCTGGTCGCTTTTGTGCGCTTCGCCCTTTTTTAAAACCAGGTATTCAATGCATACCTCTTTGATTGCTTTAAAAAAAATTTTGTAATCATAATTAACAGATTATATATTTATAAAAAACTTATAGAAAATGGGCAATATGGTTGCAGTTTGGCCTAACCCAGCCTGATTTGACCTAGTGAAACACTCATTGACCCGAACCAGTTTAAACATGCTACCTGACCCACATTTTATAAACTTATCTGTTAAACGTTGAGTATATGTACAGGGATGTGGGGCTTACCTTGTTCATGAAAACGCGGCTACTGGACCGTTACAAGACATGTTAGGAAAGCTGTTGGATGAGAACCCATCAGAAGCAACCAAGTTTCTAGAAAGTCAAGATCTTTTTGTGATGCCTATTGCTCCTAATTGAGAATCTAGTCAACAAATCGAGAATTCGAGACACCTAAGTATAACTTAACTTATATCTTAGCAACTAAATTATGTTTAATACAACATTTTTGTGGATGGGTTGTTTCGACGCTAACTTCTGAACGGGTTGATTCAGGTTATGTACTTATGTTTAATCTCTAAGACAAAGTAGAAGACTTGTCCAATGTGTTAATGGGCTGGTAATCACACAAAGTGCATACTTAACACAATTTATTTTCAAACCAGGTTTATTTCTAGTACCATAACTTTATATGATCTGAAACATTGGTTATTATTCTTCTATAAATATATCTTGGACAAAAGAATGTTTTAGGTCAACATAACATGGTGTATACAAATTTGCCAAGTTAGAATTTAGAGGCGGCAAGTCATGTCGAGTTCGGAATAGGTGATGGGTTGACATCACCTAACCCGAGCAAGACCCATTTAGTTAATCGTGTCAAAAACTTTAATCCTAACCCGGACACTTATAACCGTCTATCCCAGACAAGACCCATGGTTGACCCTATAACTTATTACTCTCTCCGTCCCATTTTAAATATCCATTTTTGCACTTTTTGTTATTCTAAATTAAATGTCCATTTATAAGCAATTTCTAGTCACAATCAAAGATTTGAAATAATAACCTGAAGATATTATTGTCATTTTACATACAATCAAAGATTTCTTAATCTGTGTGTTTGTGGGCCCATAACATCTAAAATGAGACGAACGGAGTATTATTTTTTGTTCTAATCTAAAATGGGCTTGGTGGTTCGACTTGTTTTTCTAAAACCCAACCTCAAAGTGACTTGTTTATTAAACGAGTTTAGAAGGGTTTTAGAACATGAACCCATTTGCCTTAACTTTGTCATGTCAGGAATCACCACCCGAGGTTTGAAAAATAAGCTAGGAACATATGCGTAGGGACTTGGTTTGACTTGACCGAGTTGGTCAAACCACATGCACCAATATGCCTGATATTCGGATGCATTTTAAATTTCAAGTCAAATGGTATCAAGATAGTGTAGTAGCAAGGTTAGTAGAATAAAGGACCACAAAGGTCAATAAGAGGACAAATGAAAGGTATTAACAAAGACCATTTTGTTTGTACCCATAGCAACACTTACACCACTTGGCTGGCCTCTACCAACAAAGAATCGACAATATTTTGAGGCATTTATTCTGATTTTAACATTGCCCACGACCCCCTTCAATGCTTTGATTCGTGTTGACATTTTGTTTCGAAATCAGAGGTGGTAATTAAGATCGATTAGTGCGAATGGCTCAAATGGTTATGTTAATCTAATAGGGCAATAAAATTTTGTAAAACCACATGGACTATCCGTGTAACTTACCTTTTTTTCAAATTAAAAACCCTATTTAATCATTGCTTCGGTTCACACTAATAACCAGTCTGCTTGAATGAAGGTGATTCAAGAGCAATAGCCTGACTGGTTGTGTAGGATGTTTCTGATTCAAGTGGCGGCTTGGTAGAGAGGATTATTCAACTCTATTGTAAAGGTAGACCTTGGCCTTAAGGGGGCAGGGTGGGCTATGTCTCGAGGCCCAGTCTTCTGATAGGTCCGAAGTTTTCATACACACACACTCACACCATATTATAATGTATGAGGAAATGGTAGTTTAAGATACTTAACAGTTTAGAACTTTATTTTTTATTAACAACCCTAAAATAGGGGTAAAATAGTCATTAAAACACTTTTACACTTTGGTACCTCAATTTAGTTATACTTTAATTTCCTCATTTTTAGTTATTAGTTACACTTTTCCACCATCCCCTACAAGATTATAATTCTTTTTATTTAATCATATCATGACTTTTAAACTATTATGTTTTAAAAACATTTGAAAATAACGTGACGACCTGCTCATTTTTGTCGACGTTTTAATTGACGATAACTTTTTTCGTACGTTAATATTATCTAAAAAAATACACCACAAAAACGAACATTATTCTCTTTAATTTCAATATAGTGTTTCTATTACTTTTTAATTAAAAAATTGATATGTTAAGTGATTAACAATGTTTAGGGGTGAACAATAATTGAATCATTAATCAAAACTAAACAAAAAACAGAAGAAACCAAACCAAAATTAACTAAATCAAAACGAATATTTCATGTATTTGTATATTTTAGCTTTCATACTATCATTTCATGTATTTATACCTCCATTTCATATACTTATAAGAAAATATTTTAGCCAAACTTTGGTTATGAACCAAAATTAACTGAACTGAACTGAAAACTATCAATCTAACCAAAAAACCAAACCAATTAACCAATTGGTTGATAGGATCAAGCAGCAGATGGCTTCAGTTTCAATTGAGATTAATAATCAAACTAAACTAAATCAAATGCACACCTTTAGAAGTGCATGTGTTATTTGCCGTATTATGCAGACATCATTCTAAAAAAAATAGAGCTTTACAAATATTTATGGTAATTTACAAAATAAAAAGACTTTTAAAATGTAAAGTTTTAGATCTCCATGAGCATGTGTAACAAATTAACAGAAAGTGTGGAGACGATAACATTACATGACCTTTTTGTTTTTAAAATTCAAAACCTAGGGGCTTTCCCGGTTACTAATTTCTCACCTAATTAAACCTAACAAAAACCTCAACCCTTCGCCACTATTTTCTCTTCGTCAACATCCATTTCAACTACACACTTTCTATCGCCTACACACTTTCTCTTCGTCAATGCTACACTAAGTTTACTAATGTTTCAGTCCACTTTCTCTTTAATACATTGATTATGATCTAACATGCAGTATTTAGTTATCGAAGTTTTTTGTTGTTGTTTAGGCAAGACCAAGATAAAAATCAATGGTATTAGATATAAGACGCTTTACGCCTTTATATACTTTGATTTTTTACTTTTGTTCATCTGGAATGAACTGTTGTGGAAACGACTCAACGCAATCCTCATGGGTAGCCATATTATTAGAGTATGAATCAAATGATCGGTTAATCAAGAATAATAGAAATTAGGCACATCGTTTTGTGCTCTCAATTTTCACCTATAGTTTTACGAAATTTGAACTAATTAGTTGTTTGTTCTCATACTATGACATGGTCATGATCGGTTGTTAGGCCTCAAATAGATGATTAATCCATCGATCACTCTTTCATTAGTGTTTCCAAAACAATCTAAATTCATCTTCTAATTCATAGACAGATTTTATTGAAGTTAATCAAAACTACGTAGTTTTGATTGGTTTTATATCTAATGTTAGATGTGCGACAGCCTCATATTCATTTTTCACATATTAATTTGTTTATTATACACAAAAATGTTACCAATGGAGTTGGAAAATCCATCTTAATACAATTTAGAGGTCTTAAGTTCAAAGCTTATTTTTAGCACTAATATCTTTTTTTTTTAATTCATCCTCCCTTTACCAAAATCTTAGGTCTAGTTTTTTATGTCCCCGAAGGCCCAATTTTTTTAGGGTCTTTTAACCTTAGTAAGGATCAACGCTCATAAACATTATCTATTTTTTTAGTATTACGATTAGTCTCATAAAACACTTGTTCTATTGCTAATATATGATCTCTTTTATTAATGTGTGTAAAGATCTAGAGATTGAACATACAATTTTTTAGTGTGCAAAAAGATGTTAAGCGTCGGTTAAAAGATAACTTAAATATGGAGTGAAGCAACTTCATTGTTTAATAATCAGTCGTTTTCTTTCGTCTCCACCCACACATAAATAAAAAGATTTTCTTCCTTAGAAACATAAAACATTTTAAAAATACATTTTTTTTTCTTTTTCTTTTTTACTATAACCAAAATTATATTTGAATTTAAAACCCTCATGGCAAGGTTGCTAAGTACCCACACCATGCCAATTTTGGGTATTCAGTACAAGTATTGGTATTCAATTTTACTGATTTTGGTATTTGGTATTTTCAGTATCGGTAAGCCCCGCTTACAGCTGTGCGCATATAATGTATATATGTGTGGCCCTCGGGAGGCAAAAGTAAAGTTGCACTAATTTTAACGTTATTTTGCTAATTTTGTGAAAATAACATTAAAAATGACGGACGGTTAATCATGTATCATGTGGTGGCATTGATAGCCAAAAGACAATGGAGTACATGCACCAATCGGGTTTGTCCCGATTGCTAAGCATTATGTGCCTTATATCCAAGGCTTGATACAAAACCACTATCGAGCCGGGGGTCTCACTGGAAGCAGTCTCTCTATTCCTACGGGGTAGAGGTAAGGCTGTCTACATCTTACCCTCCTCAGACCCTACCTTAGCTTTTGCTATTGGTGGGATTAAGTGAGTGTGATAATGATGAGTATCGGTACGGGTATTATGATATTATGCCTTACTTTGTATTATGATATTTTTATACTAGTTTCGATTTGACCCATAACGTAACCGACACCCATAACGTACATTCGGTACTTAGTTTTGTTCAAATTTTGTACCGGTATTTTCAATATTGATAAGGGTACGATATCTATTCCATCCCTAACTACGACCTAAGGGCTTTTTTTCGGCTTGTATGAGGTACTTAAGTCCTTAGAACCGGCTCTGCTCAGTGACAGTAGTACCAGGATTTGCGACCTCCTGGATGTCTCCACTAGAGTAAGTAAAAACAAATATGTGAGCTCCACCTGGTCAAATAAAAAATATCTGCGGTACAAGCGATGGGGCGACCTTATTAAGGATGGCGGGGAAACCTCATAAAGGATAATGAATATCTGAGGGGTTTCAGTAGGACACCTTAGGCAAGTCCACATCCCTCGTAGTACGGTGGTAGTAGAGATTTTTAGTTCATAAGGATTAAGGATTGCTCAACCTCTTAAATCATCAATGCGTTTTAGGCTTAATGCTAGTAGATGAAAGGAGAACTCCATAATAACGTGCCTAAGTGGGATTAATATCAAGATGAGTGATCTTTTGAGAAGTCTCCACTTAAGTAATCCAAAATAAACCTATATGCTCTTCGTGAGCAATGCGAATAATATTAGTCGTACGAGAGGCTGAATATTACAAATATCGGGGATCTTAAAACCATGAACACCTTTTAAAATTAGTTAGGGTATGTTTGGTATGGGGTAATAGAATGGAAAAGGTAATGGAATTGATCATTACAATTCCATGTCTTGTTTGGTTGCTATGTGGGAATGAAACAAAACATTACTTTGTGTTGTTGGATAGGCAGGAAAAGACGAAGGAATAAAATCGGTGGTGATTGGCTGTGGTGGGTGGTGGTTAGTGACGGTGATGGTGGGTTGTGATATGTGGCGGTAGTGGTGGTGGATGGCCGTGATGGTGGGTGGGCGATGATGGTGAGTAGTGGCGGCGACGGTGGTGGTTGGTGGCGGCGACGGTATGTGGTGGTGTGTGGCGGTATCGTGGTGGTGGGTGGTGGCGACGATGGCGTTGGGTAGAGGTGGATGGCGGTGATGGTGGGTGGGTGGGTGATGGTAGTGGGTGGCGACGACGACGGTGGTGGGTGGTGACGGCGGCGGCGGCGGTGGTGGTAGTGGTAGGTTGTGGACGGCGTTGGAAGGTGTTGGATGGCGGCGGTGGTGGGTGGGTGAAGGTAGTGGGTGGCGGTGGTGGGTGGTGGCGACAACGGTTGTGGGTGGTGACGACTAAGGTGGGTGGTGGCGACAACGGTGGTGGGTGGTGATGGCGACGATGGTGGTGGTGGGTGGTGATGATGGTGGTGGTTGGTGGGTTATGGGGTTGTTAGTAAAGGGTGAATGAGGGATGTAATGAAAAAAACATGGGGGGTGAATTGAATGATTTTGAAGAAATGAAATGCCTTGTGGAATTGGTGATTTCATTCATTTAACTAACCAAACACACTATTTTTTACATTGTTTTTCATTACCTCATGATAATGCATTTCATTCCCCCTTCCATTCTATCATACCAAACGCTAAGATATTAATAAATATGTTTTGACGGGAATCATAAATTTTAGGTCATAGAAACAATGATGAGGGGAAGATTAAACAATTGAGTCAATTACCAGCACTAAATAGATATTCCATTACATTAGTGGGCCACTTGAATTCATATTTTTAGTGGGAATTTTGTATGAAAAATCACGATAAATGGGGCTACCTATCATTATAAAAAAACACTAAACATTTTTAAAAAAATTATCTTCCTCTGAAAAGACGTAGTATTTTTAAAATTTATCTTTACCTATTTTCTTATATGAAAATAGCAACATGTTGTTTTATATTTGTAATGCTTGTACTAGTTTCATAGATTTGCCACCAAAATAATAATAAATTGTTATTTGGAACTAGTTATGAAGCGTTCGTGGTTTGAGATTCATTCGGTCATATTATTATATTTGTGGATAAAATTTTGATTATACTAATCCTACAAATAAAGCATGTTGGGTAGTATAAATATTAGTTATTTCGAAAAGTAAAATAAAAATAAGAGAACGACAAAAACTACTTTTAGAATATGGCAAATATCATTGTCAAAGTGATATGTTTATATGTAAATCAATATTAGGGTACTGGGCGCCACAAGAAAAGATCACGGGTACCCTACAGTCAGCACGGTAACACCGCCGTTACCAATGCTGGTAGGGGTCTCGTGAACCGTTTTGTCGCTCTATCTAACGGGCTGCTGACCGTCTTTTTTTTATTTTTGAATTAATATAATTCATTTTTTTTATTATAACCGTGTGTTTTATCACTTTTTTGTTAATGTTTTTTATAATTTAAACCGTGTGTTTTAAAAATAATAAAAACAAATTAAAACAAAATTAAATAACAAAAACATAATTCATTAATATTAAACATTAATAAAAATATATAAAAATAAATAAATAAAGCTTAAAGTTGGCGTATGAGTTGCCAGGCCTGGACATGGTCAAATGTGCTGAGGTAACGATCCGCATAGGTCACATGGGTCATCTCCACAGCAATCTCCGGCCCAATGCCCGGGTGGCGGCTCATGGTGAGCTCGTACAATGTCGTCCACCGATCACACTTGTTGTTTAGATCGGTCCATTTTCTTTGTAGACTCTCGATTGTGCGAGCGTTTTGGCCGATTGTTGGTTAAAGTCGGCGAAAACACGGTCCTAGAACCGTGTGTCCCTGTCACCTGAGCCTTGGCGGCGTTGGCGTTGCAAGGATAGGTTGTTTTGTGCGTCTTTGACACACACAACCAGAGCCATTTCTTCATTTTCGGTCCAACGGGTCATTTTGAAGGGTGTAGGTGTTCTTGATGTTGTGTTGATGTTGAAGTGTGTTTTCACCATGGTGGTTTATATACTAAAAGATCCAACCGTATTGCATGCTTTCTGACGGTTAGATAGGAACGATTTTAATGCAAATAAATATTTTTGACCGTGTTGAGTGGAACGGTTTATGAAAATTAATTATGTGCTGACCGTTAGGTTGTAAATTATAAAACCGTGTGATTTTTTTTTTAAAAAAGGTTTAGATTTGTATTTAAGTGAAAAAAAAATAGAATCAGTGGAGTGCTGCCTCCGAAAAAAAATGTTTCAGTGAAGTAAATCAAAAAAGTGATGTGGCAGTGCATAATTTGTTAAAATCAGTGAAGTGAAAAAAGATTACTTTGAGCGCCCCCTCCCCCTAGTTTATGGGTATGTTTGGCAAAACTAGCTGGTGGCTGAAACCGAATATCGTGGAGTTGCCAACACCGATGTCGAAACTGCTTGGTTCTATAATTTGCTACTTGAGGTTGTTACCCTACTCGATAGACCACAATCATATATTGTGATAATTGATCGGATGTCGCGGTCTGGTAAAAAAAATAAGATTTATATGTCAACCTTATCACTTTTAACTATGTAGTTAGTGGTAATAGGGTGTCGATCCACGAAGAGTTTGTAGTTAGTGTTAATGTTTTAAACTTGATTGAAACTATTTATGAAGGTGTCTAGTTGATTATAAAGTTTGCTATTGTATACATTTAAGATGATGTGAAGAGATTTTGATTGATTTGGTAAAACTTGAAATTAAATTGCAATGAAAGTAATTGATAGAAATGAGTTGTAAACAATTGATAAGAAAAGATCACACCCGGGTTTCAACAATTAAAGTCTAAGGTTTAACAAATGGGTCAAATAACTCAAATGTAATTGGTGTTAATGGATTGATTGTTCAATAGGCTTGGGTATCAAAAATCATCAACATCAAGAGATGGACAATACTATACTTTGTTACTCTAGAACCTACAATCCTAATTTCATGTCGAAGCATATAACCACATTCCTTTCACTTGCAATTGGCACAAGAACAATTAACATAAGTGAAGTCAACACAAATTTAAAGCATTCAACACGATTATTCAAACACACAATTACACAAATAAGAGTTTAGAAATACCCAAATGTCATAAACCCTAGGACTTCAAATGCTTACAATCCGGGAATGATACAAGAAATTAGCCAAACATGGTTGTAGGAGCTTGAATCTCTTCTGAAAATGAAGATTTGGATGGATTGATATGGTATGTAGATGTTATGAGGGTCAAAGATCATGTTTTAGGTCCCCAACATTCGTTTATATTCATTCCATACCGAGTCAAGGGTCAAAAAGCTCATAAAAAGCATTAAAATTCGTCAAAATTGAGTTTGACCCAAAATCTGGCGTCAGCGACTCTAGTTTTGGCATAGCCGACGCCACCTGCAGCTCCCCTACGCCATTTTTCGCTAGAATACGCCAACTTGAAGGTTTTCTTACGCCAGTGGCGTCGCCGACGCCAAACCTGACGATGCGATTTCAGTTTTCTTGTTTTCTTCATAACTTCTTCGTTTCAACTCTGTTTTCCTTCGTTTTCATGGCCACGTCTTCGTTTTTCAATCCTCTTTCATGTTATCCACAAATATCTTCATTTCCATTCCATATGCATTCTAAAAACACATCAAATCTTCATTCTTTGATCCCGGTTGCTCGTTTCTTGCACCCGGTTCCTCCTAGCTTCAATCCAATGCCTCATTTAACTCCCAAAATGCACTCTAAGCATATCAAATCATGTACAAACATATACATATCAAAGTAGATCATTCGGAACTCAAATGAACATCAAAAACTCAAACTTAAGCATTAGAATTTGAGGTTTTTCAACCACGCATCAATAATGTATGCATCGGTTATTTAATTCAAAATACAGTTCAACGTCAATGAACCAAACATGTGGAATTGGATATTTATTTTGTTTGCGATAAGGTACGAGTGTGGGAAGTCCGCGTCTTACATGTTCTGACAGACTGCCAATATGCTGATTTTTTTAACCAAGGGACTTCCAAAACATTTATTCACGAGATTTTGCTCCAGTTTGTGCTTTCCTCCGGCCACAGCTCAAACTGTGGAGGGTTGTTAGCAATATTATATTATTGTATATATCTCTGTGTGTTTATGATGTATACCTCATGGTTATTTGCATTTCTTTGTTTCCTTGTTCTTTGGATGTAATTAAATTGCATTGTAAATATTATATCAAATCAATGGAATGGAACACTATCTTAGGTTCCAGAGGACTCATAACCCTCTTTGAATCTTAAGTTCAAGAGAATTCATACCCCTTTGTGGACCTCTAACTCCGAATGAGAACTTTTATCGGTTAGGAGTCAAACACCACAGTTCTTTTCAGAGCGCAAGCTCCAAAGTTTACAACACTGACAAAAAAAAAAAAAAAAAAAAAAAAAAAACAAGGTAGTGTAGCAAGCATATACATGGCATCTGACGACCACAAAACGTGTTGTGCCTACACAATTTGTTATAAGAGGTTTAGAGCCAATAACATTCCTTAACAATCAGACTATTATGAAGGAATTGTCGCCGCGTGCCACATGGCTAAACAGTCTAAATTAGGAATAGTCTTCTCATTCATACTCAAATACTTATCTCCATGCGGAAGCTTGATCTCAAGAAAATATCCATTTTTGCTGTGATGAGACTAACGACTTGCTACCAGTGGCGAACCCAAGATTTTTTACTTTTTATTTTTTTGGGAAAAAAATCAAAGGTTTTAACCGAACTTTTGAGGGCGACGATAAGGATTTTGCCTATAAATTACACTAACTTTTTTTATGGGGTGACCGCCCCCTTGACCTATGTAGACAGGGGCGGACCTAGCTCAATGCTAGGTGCCACGTCTGCTGCCCCTAGATTCGCGCGTGTTGTGGAATTTTTTTTTTTTTACGATTTTTCGAAAACGTTAGTACTAAAGTAAAATTTACGTTGCTACTAAAATTTAATATACGTTACTACCAAATGAAATTATACGTTACCACGTTACGTTACTAAAAAAATACATAACGAACTCGAGTAATAATAACAAAAAAAAATAACTAATCTAATTATCTAAACAAGCTCAAAATCAATATCCCAAATTATAATACAATTAAACAAGCCCACCCCATTACCCCAAGTCGAACAAGCCCAACCCACCCCACCCCACTTTCACCTTCACAGATAAAAAAAACGTTTGGGACTTTCTTTTTGTTCCGATAGCAGCAACCATTCAACAAGAAATCAACAAACCCTAGCCCACCATTCAACAGATAAAAAAACGTTTAGGCCTTTCTTTTAGTGGAGGCTTTTATTAATTGAATTGCTCATGTGTTTTAGGGAATTAACTTGAATATTGTTAATGTTGAATGTACAGTATATTTGGAACTTGGTAACTTACCAAGTCTGTGTGTTTTAGGATTTTTTTTTTTTTTTGAACATAAATTTCATTAAAAAGATCGGCCCTCAAACAAAGACCGCCACAACAACAATTACACTATATACAAAGGATATCACACCCAATCCTTCCACTCTAAGTTTTTAAACTTAGAGCGATGTTTAAGCCAAAGAAACGACATAGATTTAACAATAGCTACAACCTCTAAAACTCTAGGCGTCGATCCTTCAAAGACTTTCTTGTTTTGTTCTTTCCATAAGGCCCAACTAACCGTCATAATGATACCTCGCACGATCCTTCTCGACCACTTCGACTGACTTCCTTTGTTCGGCAACAGCAACAAATCTTTGACAATAACCGGATGAATGTGTTTTAGGAATTTAGTAATTATAAATTGGGTTTTGGATGTTATGATTGATTATATTGTTTTTGATTAATTGTCTAGTAAATGTATACGAGTATGTTGTGGGTAAATCCTTGTTTTTATTAGCTGGTTATAATGTTGAATGCACTCCAGGTTTGAAAACTCTCTTAAAACTTTACGTATACTATCTTTTTTGCTTATATTTTGGTATTCTTTTCTTTACAATTTAGTTAGGTTGATTTGGCATTTACACTTATAAAAGAAATGTGAGATAGTTTGGCTAGTATAAGCTAATTCTAACATGGTGTATAACTTATTATGTTTGATTGATTTAGTAACGCACCCCAACTGTTTAATAAAATGCCTACAGCCTTAAAAGCTTGTTGTGCAACATTTCTATTGCACAAATAAGGGCAGTGTACATGAGGTACGCGTCTCAGACCAATTTTTGTCACGAAGTGCTCCTTAGCTGCGCTTCATGTACGTCGTGCACCTTAGGTCACATAAGGCGATGCCCTTCGCGCCTGAGGCGCACTTTTTTAAAACCAAGATTATATGAAACAACTGCGGTAAAAAAAAAAAATTTGAACGTCACTCCTAAAAAAGATTTATAGATCCGCCACTGTATGTAGATGCTCCCGTTCTTGCTACTTATGCACGTCTACTATCGTAGTTCCCTTCTTGCATTATCAGTTTTGGCTGGAAGCCTGGAACATTACTCTCACTCGTGGTGAGTAGCACTACTAGAAAAAAGCCCTTTCTTGACGCGCATTGCGCGTCATGAAAGGGTGTTTATGACACGCAAAAGAACGTCATTATAGGCATAGTCATAAAAATAATATGACATGCAGGCGCGTGTCATCTTTTAATGACACGCATTAATGACACGCATTCATGACACGCATTAATGACACGCATTCATGACACGCATTCATGACACTACCTTATGACATTCAGTTTGCGTGTCATGCTTTTTTTTTTCTAAAAAAAAATTTATTACGTATATTATTAATAATTGCTACTGATTCTTTTATAATAACCTGCACTAATAAGCTACAAATCAATAAATTTCCCCATAATCATATGCATATATTATATATACCAAAAAAACCATTACAATATAAGTATTTGTCGATTTCTACGACAAGTATTAAATGGTTACAAAAATATCGTGTCAATAAATTACGTTGTCTAGACTTAAAAATACGGATCACTTGAAAATAAAGGTTGCTACATAACTTGACCATTCTTCACGAATGGCATCCATATCCGCATCCGTATAAACTTCTACTCCTCCCCCAACCTGAAACAACAATTAAATTAATAAGATGAAAATGTTAAGGTTCGCGATGGTTTAGTTTCAAGATAAGTGCCGCTAAAATTTGCCTAGATCAACTTACATTATCTAATATTCCAAGTCCGCCCTGAACAATCTCTTTCATGAATTTCATGATGTAATAACCGCACTCCGTACTTCCTGGCTGGATTGGACACTGCGCAATAAAAAAATTACAATTGATTATTAACATTCCTAAGGCTACAACAATTGATTTTTAACTATCTAGAATAAGTCTCATGGGTTAACAATTATGTCTAAATTCATAAGCTTAGACAAGAAAATAATGCAGCCTAAATTAACATTAAAAAGAAAAATTAAGTGCTCACCTTGGTGTTAACCCATTTGAGTCTAACCCTTTTGCCGGTAGCATTTTGTGCAGCATACATGGCCATCGCCCTATTTAAAAATAAGATGTATATTAAACCCTTTTGCCGGTAGCATTTTCAAACCCAACATACACGACATTTACTACTAGAAAAATAAGATGGTTCCGTTGGCGACAATATTTGAGGGAACGCCAATTGCTAGAAAACAAGCATCATCCTACAAATATATATATATATATATATATATATATATAGATATTATAAAGAAATCTTATAAAATACACAGAAACTATTTAAAGAGAACACTTGTAACTCGTACTTACAATCGGCTCTTCAAATGAGTCGTCTTTAAAATCTTCATTGCCCCATATTTGGCAACTTGCGGCTTCAGACACATTATTCGCACCTCTTTTTAGTTTATCTAACTCTTCTTCAAGTTTATTGAACCGTTGATCATACTTTTTCTTCTCATTCTCCATGTAATTTTTAACGGTCTTGGGTAGGTGAAAATACTGGCGTGGCGTTACAAATCTACCCATTCCGCGCACATGCCCCCGCTGTTCCTTAGTACCTAGGGCCTCAGTAAGCACGTCATGTGTTCTCTCTACAGAACCTTCAGAATTTAGCAGCTTGTCCTAAATGTTAACCAGCGAAACATTTAGTAAGAAAATAGTTTTCAGTACAATAGTCAATTGAGTAACTACTGAGCAAGTATATATATACAAATAAGATAAGAGGACCAGAAGAGTACATGTAATTACTGCACAATGAACATGATCAGTAGAACAAAAAAACAAAACACAGAAAATAGTTTCGCCTAACAGAAACAAACCCGCTGATCCTTCTGCAGCAGACGAGTCCACGGCTGGTCTACCGGCTGTGTGTTATGTTCTGCAGCAGACGAGTCCACGGCTGGTCTATAGGTTCTGCTACTGTCACGAAGATTTCTGGTCTACAGGTTCTGCTGCAAGAAGGGACATGCGGGCCGGTAAACACTAAACTTGTAACACATACAAGTTAACTAATGTAAGACTAGTATCTCATGGTTGTATAATGCCTACTTCAACTGATCACGATACATACAGAAATGATGTACGACTTTCTTGCCACTAAAAGTTTTATAACGGTCAACTGCTTCTCACATATATAAAATTTAATCCAAAATTACTTATTAAACAGTGGATTTTACTCAGAACAGGAGACGAGCGAAGGGACATGCAGCGAAAGCAGACGAGTTCTGTTCTCCAGCAGACGAATTCTGTTCTGCAAGTCGTCTGTTTCTTCTTTCCTTGTGAATTCTTACGGCTTTTCGTTCCGTAGCAGTGGTGGGTCGTCAACTGCCATTCTCGACTTCTGCACGCCGATCCAATCAGTTCCCAGTTTTACGTTCTTCGGGCTTGGTCAGGGGCAAGATTTGCTCAGATTTATTTTGGCATATATTTCAGTAACCAATAAATAAAGAGGCGACAGCAACGTCGGGTAGACCGCTGCCTCTGCAATCGTTTTCTTTTCTTTATTGAGCTGCATATCATAAGTTAGTTCCAGCAAGGTCCCTACTGTGTTCGCATTCATAGTGGCAACGGCTGCGCTGCATAGTATATAGGCTGTCCTTGTGCAGGATCAGCGAACTCATACCCAACGCTACACTATGAGAGATTATATGTGACTGTGAGCTAGTGGTTGTATTTATTGAAGTGAATTGAGGAGCTAGGGTTCGATTGAACTTACTGAAGTGAGAAGCTAGGGTTCGATTGTTGAAGTGAGGAGCTAGCTAGGTTTCAATTGCTTGTTACTGAAGTGGGTCTGACATGGTAAACGATGGCTGATTAGTATCACATTTCAACAACTCTAACAATAAACCATAATAATTGAGGAAGAAGTATGAAAAACCCTAACCTTAGAAGTGTTTCTGAACTGCCGTATGATAAACCCTAACACCTTAGAAGTGAAGACGCAATCCCTAACACCTTAGAAGTGAAGATGCGATGGTCTGAACTCACGCAATGGTTTTTCTGAAGTTGATTTCTGAAGCATTTTTTTTTTTGAAGATGGTCTGAACTCACGCGATCCCTAACACATTCTGCAGCGATGTTTGCTTTTTTCTGAAGTTTATTTCTGCAGCGTTTTTTTTAAAGGGTTAGTGAAGACAAGATGATCTTAACACACATAATCCATGTCAACAAGTATCTAAAATTTATTAGACCATATGTAATGGCATCCATTCTACTCATACTTAGCAATCTAATTACGGCCGTAAAAACAGGGATTATTTACAGCAATCAGTAAGGGTGGGTATAATGTTCATCAAAGTTAAGCATGGACAAAATCATTAGATTAATTCCACAATCAGAAAATTGAGCTAGACCTAGTTAGGGCAATATATTCCTAGGTAAGTTTAGGAAAAAAGAAAAGATAGAATTGGAGAAGGAAAAAAGAAACCCTAGAAATAAGGAGGGGGGGAGATAGAGAGAGACTTAACAGTTGGAGTGCTTCGAGGAACTTGTCGTGCTCGGGATCGGACCAGGTCTGGCGGGACTTAGTAATGGTATAGGCTTTTCTGATCTTCTTCGAACCATCATCCTCCACCATGCCCGATGATGATGATGAATCGGAATACAACCCCTGCACCGACACCATGTCTTTTGTTTTGTTTGAATCGGAAATCATGTGCTATTTTTGTTTCAAACCATTATATTGTTTCAACCGTAAACCGACTCAAAATCAGTTATGCAAAACCAGTGTCAACCACATAAAGTTACAAACATAAAGTTGCAATTTGCAAGTTATAAAGTCTTCGGTACAGCAGCAGAGCAGCGATGAGTTAAATCAGATATAGATTGTTGTATTTTTTGATTAGGGTTTTCAGAAGAAAGGATTCGCAGCAGCAGAGCAGCGATGAGTTAGTTTTATAATTTTTTTTTTTTTTTTTTGTTATATTGAGTTGAGCGGGACTTTCAATGTATGTGGGAGAGGGAATTTGGAGTTGTAAATATTGACACTTATAATGACACGCATCTTTTCATTCTGTCATCTTTTTTCATTCTTGACATTACATTCTTGACACGCTAAAAAGCGTGTCATTATTTAACTAGATTTTTTAAAGCATGACACTTTTTTTATGACACGCGCTTTTGCGTGTCATTAATAAGTGCGTGTCATAAAACGCGCGTCAAGAAAAGCACATTTTCTAGTAGTGTAGGTTTTTGCTGCGAGGCTTATATCTTACTTTATTTATCTATCTAGCGAGTTGTAAATTAACGAGTTAGAGGAGAGGTACCAGCATATAGCACAAAAGTATTGTTATTCTATCGGTACGGATTGAACGGAAAAATATTCCAAAATTTGTCCATTTTCTTTTGACTCTAGTGTCTTTGTCATATTCCATCACCCACAAAACCTAAAAATGGAATTAGATGTTCTACTCAGATTTGTTCAAAAGGTAAAATGCTATTGTTGGTAATTACATTTTATTTTTATTATAAAACTATGTTATAGAGACCTTATCATATATAGTGGAGAATTCAAATGAGGAGAAAATATATTGTAGAAGAAAAAAAATTTGTAACCAATAGAAATCTCTCATGTACATTACAAAACATGTTTGTACAACACTAGTTTTTGTAGTTTAGACACGTATATACATATATGTATAAATGCAAAAAAAAAAAAAAAAAAAAACCCTTGTAGGAAAATGGGCAGTTTGAAAATAATAATTAATCCCCCCTCCAACCACCACCAATAAAAAAAAATCACTGTAATACACACAATACCTCTCACCAACACATCTACCGCTACCTATTTCATATACTTTCATCTAAAAAAAGTTTTATATACACTTTTTTATAAAATGAGTGATATTGAAGATGAAGATATATACATACCAGCGCTCGTTGTCAATCTGTTATTACTATCAACTGATAGTAGCCTACATTTTTTCACGGAATCGTCGGGTAAGCGGAACAAGAAGACACAACAACATCCTAAAAAAGATGCGTGCCACATAATCGAGAGAAAGACAATACTGCTTTAATAGAAAATTATTTTGTTGACAACCCAAAATACAACGAAGATACATTTAAACAAAGGTTTCGTATGTTGAAACATCTACTTTTAAAAATTGTAGCCGATGTTGAAGCAAATTACGAATGGTTCAAAGAAGGCATAGACGGGAGGATGAGAAAGAGTTTTACGCTGATATAAAAAGTCACGTGTGCTGTTAAACGACTCACAACCAGTAATCTTCCTGACGAATACGATGAGCATTTTATGTGTGTCTGAGAGGACATCACGTGAATAAATGTCTACAATTCTTTTGCAATGCCATAATTAAGTTATATGGGGAAGAGTTTTTACAAAGACCGACGTGATCACCAATATTCTACAGTCATGCTAGAAGCGGCTGCGGCACAAGATTTGTGATTTTGGCGTGTTGTTTTTGTCTACCCAGTTTACTCAATGACAACAATATTCTCCAACAATATCCAATATGTACACGCTTTTTTACAAAATGTAAAATACCCTTTGTAGTATGTGCAATATAATTTAAAGATATTTATTTTCTTTTAAATCGGACATACATGCATACACACCTTTTTCACCTATGCGCATCCCTCATCATAATCAGAATAACATATTGATATGGATGCTCTTTTGGGTCAACTTTAAAAGCTTTCAATGATGAAATCGTTGTATGGCTCTATACATCAATGATAGGTCATGATTCCATTTCCATTTTCATCCCATTATATACCATGAAATATATTGCCCTCCATTTTCTTGCATGCATGCATAATTCAAATTCCCAATAAAATGAATATACATACAAATATGCATGCCCACATACATATATGATATATCCGTACTTCATGTGTGTATATAATTATATATGTATATAGACATATAGTTCAAAACATGACCATCAAGTTAAAATGCACTGTCAAAAAAAAAAAAAAAAAAAAAAAGCAAGATTCGATCGACGAACCCATCGAGCAAGATAAAAAACATATATATATATATATATATATATATATATATATATATATATATATCCTTGGTTTTGTATCTAAGGGGTGTTTGGGATTGATTATTCAAAACAGATTATGCGTTTTGGAAAAGCAGAGGTGGAGCTGTTTATAGATTATTGCGTTTTGGTAGCCTAAAAAACTGATTATCTGCGTTTTCAAAACGCAATCCAAACACTAAAAACTAATTATCTGCGTTTTCAAAACGCAATAATCAAAAAATCAAATTCAAAACGCAATCCCAAACACCCTCTAAATCGACGAGCAAAACTATAATCATGAACGATATACATACATACACAAATTAATCCATGCACATCTCTATGTGTGTATATTAATGTATTAATGTGTGTGACTTTATGAGTTGATAGAAAGTCTATATATTCTTATGCTTATGAAAATTCTATTATTTCCAAAAGTTAAAAGAAAAAAGATATATTAATATAATGGGTTACAAATGTAATTAGGATCTAGTATATATAAATAGTGTGCAATTAGCGTAACTTTTTTAAAGAACACAACGAGAAACCTCCATTACATTATAAAGTTATAATAAAGCAGAAGCACAAGCACGCCCGCAAAACTAAAAGAAACTAAGCTTTATGAGGTTCCTAATAGGACCATTAATCCACTTTGGAGTTGACTATACTATCCATGCAATTGTATCTTTTCTTTCCAATGGGAATAATAATGACTATATGATTAATCATGAGAATCAAGTAGCTTACAAGCGTGCGCTGCGGCGATAGGTTTTAAACAACAAATATTGAAAAGTAGATTTTGAAAGGGAGGGTGTATTTAGAGACATCCCTCTTGGATATTTAGACATCCCCTCTACGACCCGTAGAGGAGCATTCTACGACCTTTATAGAACGCCAATGATTGGGTGATGTCAATGATTGGATGAGGGCTCTACGACCCATATAGGGTGCCAATGATTGGGTGAAAAGTAACTCATATACAACCCGTATAGGCCTCTACGACCCATAGGGGAGGTGCAATTAATGCATTTTTACATCTATACGATCCGAAGAGACCTTTACGATTCGTAGAGAGGGATGTCAAAACATTGGAGGGATATCTGAATATTATCACTCTTTAGAAAAACACGCCGTGAGGGTAAACGTAATGTTTTGTACTTTTGTACAAGTGAACTTTAAGAAACATAAAAAACGAACTAAGAGCATTCACATCTCCTCCACCAAATTTTCTCCATCAAATTACACTAAAAATCACTATTCCTCCCTAAAATTTTCTCTCTCATTTTTAAAATAATAATAATTTTTCATACTTTTATCATTATATTTTCTCTCTCCTCACTCACAACCACTTCCAAAAAATATTAAAATATTTTTAGGGGTGAACAGTGGTTTTTCAAATATATGGGTGAATAGTGATTCCATCAAATATTTTCTCTCTCCTCCACTCACAACTACTTACACTCATCCCATATAATTTGGTGACCCCATAGTCTAATACATTGTATTAGACTATGGGGTGTGGTTCCCCTTCCCCCTTCTTTCCCCTTGTCCACATCAGCGCCACATCATCTTCCCCTTCTCCTTCCCCTTCTAGGGGAAATGGTTCGCCCTTCTTCCCCCTTCCCCTTTCCTTTTTATAATAATTTTTCTTACATAAAAGGACAAAAAGAATATATATATAATATTACTTTTCTTGGATTTTGCATCGGGGAAGACGGGAGAATTGTCCCGATCACACCGAAGGAAGAAGGGGGGGGGGGGCGGTGTTCCCCTTCGGGGAAATTGCCACCTCACACTTCCCGATCACTTCCCCTTCCCATACCCCATAGTCTTAAACAAAAATAAGAGTAAGTGCCACACCTATGTTATGTATACAATTAACAAAACCTTGATGTTAGAAAAAACGTCGTCGCAAACCACTTCTTACACATTTGTAACGCAATTTTAAACGCATTTCCTACGAAAACATGGTGTAGGAAATTTGTGACCCATTTCCTACGCAATTTTCTAAGTATTTGTAGATATATTGTGTCGCAAATTTGCTAAAAAAATTATAGTATTCGTTTTGATTTTATTCGATTGTTGTAAAACACATGTCGATATCCTTTTTAAGTATACCATAACTTTTTCTCTTTTTTTACCTTTCAACTACGGTATCAGGGACTAGTACCGTATAAACCAGACTGATACAGACGAAACCCACAACGCGCCAAAAGGAATCCCACTAGTTATTTATTATTTATTTAATTAATTTGACATTTTTAATTCATGAAAAAGTTATAGTCAAGTCAAGTCAAGGTGCAACTTTTTCCTCACTATAAATAGAACACATGTGAATGTGTGCTCCATCATTATTAACACTTGATTAACCTCAAAGTCATACATAGTTTGCTAACTTCTCCCAACACACAAACGTTGTCAAGTTGCCACATATATATATAACACATCAATGAACATAACTATGATGTTGTGCCAACAACCTCAACCATGTTCTGATCTCCATATACCCAACGGTCATAGCAACTTACCACTCGTCAAGTGTCGTCCACAGAAGGACAAAGCCATCATACTCTTAGGCGCAACAGGTGCAGGCAAATCAAGATTTTCATTAGACCTTGCAGCTCGATACCCAGCTGAGATTATTAATTCAGATAAGATTCAAGTCTATGAAGGCTTAAACATAGCCACTAATAAAATAACTGAAGAAGAATGTGCAGGTGTTCCTCATCATTTGTTTGGGATAGTTGATCCTGATGCTGATTTTACTGCTGGTGATTTTGTAACCAAAGCTTTGCAAACGATGAAATCGATTGTTGGAAGAGGTAAGCTTCCGATTATCGCTGGAGGGTCGAATTCGTTTATCGAAGCATTGGTTGATGATCGAAACTATGTGTTTCGATCACTTTATGATGTTTGTTTCTTATGGGTTGATGTAGAAATGCATGTGTTAAACCGGTTTGTTTCGGATCGGGTTGATCGGATGGTAGCCGATGGAATGGTGGATGAAGTTAGGAAAATGTATAGACCGAATGGGGATTACTCGAAAGGAATTAGGCGCGCGATTGGAGTGCCCGAGTTTGATTTGTATTTTCGGGCGGAATATTCATCTTCGGTTGATAGTAACACTCGGGCTAGGTTGTTGGAAGACGCGATTAAGGAAACGAAGATTAATTCGTGCAGACTTGTTCGAAGGCAGCTTGAAAAAATTGAAAGGTTAAGGAATGAGAAAGGGTGGAAGCTTCATCGGCTTGATGCTACCCCTGTTTTTCAAAACAGGGGTAGGGAAGCCGATGAGGCATGGGAGGAGGTTGTGGCTACACCAGGTTCGGTGATTGTAAACCAGTTCTTGTTTAATATTAGTCATACTAGGAGTTTTGTCTCGGCCGCAGACGATGGCCGAAGAACGACTAAAAGAGCCGTAGAGATGGTTGGCATGCTCTAGTGCGTTCCATGACCAAGTTGTGCGTACGAAGTAATATTCCATGACCAAGTTGGCCGATATATATAGAAAAAGTTTTGGATGAATAACAAAGAAAGTCGGGAAATTAGCGATGGTGTTGAGTGTTTATACTTCTATAGTCATGTCAGAACAATTTCAAGTACACAGTACATGACTCATGCGACAACGAAGTCGATACCAAGTCATGTTATATTGCACCGGACATATGACATTTATTGTTACATGGTGTTGTACAAGTAACACATGATGATAGTGTCTTCACTTGATTTTTTGGGTAAAATCTTGTGAATGCCATCGTGTTTTTGTATTTTCTCTTTGACTAAAAATAATAATATTATACTTTGTTTTGGGGGTAAAACCCAAATTAAATTGTGTGGTCGATTTAAACTTGTTATTCGATAATTTGAGAACAATTTTAATTTGAGAAAAAAAAAATAACATTAAACACTATAACTCATTTCACATTAATTGTCCAATTAATTACTTATATTTTATTTTACACATATCAAAACTTTTCTACACATATCAAAATTTATTCTATACACATCGAAATTATTATACTTTAATTTATCCTGCACATATCGAAATTATCATTAGGTATCCTACACGTGTAGAAATTCATCCTACATTTATCATACACATACTGAAAATGTATCATTCATTATAAATTATCTTCTCTTTATTTAATACTCTTGGGACAAATATCAGATTCTGAGTAGTATTGGATAGTGTGAAATCTCTACGCTTAAGACCTTTCATGTGTTTATTTTTGTAATTAAAGGGTGATCAATGTTTATTTTGGAGATTTTCCCATTTTTTTTTAACTTATAAGGAGGTAAAAAATAGAGAGCCAAACATGCTCTTAATATGTATATTTTTCGGTGACAGAGGAAATAAATCCTGAAAACCTCGGGCTGAAACCATGTAAACGTGTAAACCCTCTCACCTCCGACCAGTTGAACCGGACATCATTAACAAGTAACAACATGTCAAGCAACAACCAATGTCTTTGCTTCCGCCATATCACATAGACAACCCTCTGCTTAATTAATATATATGTATGTTTTTGGATGGCTAGAATTTGCTTCCACTATATAGTATTTTAAAAGAATGGTGTTTCTAATCATTGGAAGTCATTGACCTCCATTGTCAAATCTAGTTCTGTAGGTTTTAAGATGGGAAGTGACTTGTACACTACATAATTAATATCTATACATTATTATTATTTGATTTTTGCACTAATATATACGTGTGGGACTGTGGGTTATGTTTTTATGTCTTCAATTATACTTATCTAAGCTCATACTTTATGTCACCTTAACGTCACATCAATATCTCGTTTTATCTTTGACCCCATCCTAGGATCTATCACTCACTTCTTTTAATATTATTTTTAGTTTTCTTTGAAGGACAACAAAAGGTCGATTACCCGAGTAAACTCAATGGCAGACCACCTACGTCAACGAACACAAACAACGCTGGTGACCCGGCCTGTCGCCATTCTAGAGGAACTCACCGCCTGAAAATCCACTGTGATAAAACCTTTGACTTTACGTAGAAAATTTTCGCTCTAAGTGAGACTCCAACCCATGACATCTACATCGAAAGGTCATGACTCATGAGGCTACCATGACAACAAAAGGTCACTATAGCTTGTTATATGTGTATCAATATATAGGCCAATTATAAAATGAAAACCCTCTTGAGTTGAGAAAACCTTGGAAACCCATGTAAAAAATTGTTATTTTTTTTTGAAAAAAATAACCAATGTAAAATACATGTTTTTAAGTGTTTTGGGCCAAAAAAATAAAAAAAGCGCCGAAGGGATTTTTTTAAAAAAAATCAACAAAGCTGCGAAAACACATGTTTACACCTGATAAAAAACAGCAAATAGCTGAAAACATATGTTTTTTTAGTAACTTTGTTTATTTTTTTAAAAAAAAATCCCATCAGCGCTTTTGTTATTTTTTTTGCCCAAAATGCTTAAAAACATGTATTTTACGTTGGTTATTTTTTTCAAATAAAAATAATGGTTTTTTACATGGGTTTCCAAAGGTTTTCTCAACTCAAGAGGGTTTCCAAAATATCCTTCCCCTCAATATATATATATATATATATATATATTTATTTGTTATTTATACATGTCTTTATCCATTTGGCCTTTGATACATTTAGCTTCCTAGCGTCAGAAGCTATTCGTTCCTTGACCAGGGTCCAACGGGTCGTCCACCAGGGACGGATCTAGAGAAGGAGCAGGGGTAACGTCCGTTACCCCTCAACTTTTTTGGCGTAGTATATTTTTAGTGTATTTTTAATTTTTTTTTACGTGTTTTATATTACGTTACCCGTGAATATTATGTAACGTTACCCTTGAAATCTTGGTCTAGATCCGCCACTGTCGTCCACAGCAATAGCTCATCTCCAGGGGGCAGGGCCGGCCCTGAGGGGGTGCGGGGAGGACTCCCGGCCCGGGCCTAATTTCTAAAGGGGCACTTTGAGCGGCGACGAGTGTAGATTGTATTTTTTCTTCATGTATTTTCTTTCTGTTTTCAACCAAAAAAAAAAAAAGATCTCATCTTAAACATCACTGGTTATAAACGTAACAAGGTGAAGAGTAGATAAGGAAGAAGATGAGTCATACATGAAAAACTATATTTGAAGGATACGATAAAATTAAAAAAAAACGTTGAAGTGTGTTACTTGAGATTTGTATTGTGGTAGAGTAATTGTGCAGCCTTTGCAGTAAATTTTAATATATAGTAGTACTACAAAACAGTAATTGTCTCACGCTTATGCACATGATTCAAGTCAGATTTATTTTATTAAAAAACTTTTGAAGTCTAGACAAAAATAATGGCCCTTCAGATTATTATGGAATTTTAAGAAATTGTGGTTTTTTTATGAGCCAATTAGCCAAACATATTAATTTTTATAATTATTACGACACTTTTAGTTCTATATTCTGTTCGACCGGTCCGACTAGGGAACCGGTAAGGACACCGGTTCAACGTCCGCTTTGGTTATGAAAACATTGCTTAAAAGACCTAAGACTAAGGGGCACATATTTCCCGGCTCGGCCCGGGCACCTGAATTTTCAGGGCCGGCCCTGCCAGGGGGCAAGGATTTGTCTTTGGTAGACTAGGGTTTGCAATTCAGAAAGGGGTGGCGGCGCAGCTTGTTGCCCGTCTACCTAATATTGTGAATGAAAAATTATATTTAACAAAAAAAAAAAAAAAAATCTTGAGAAATTGTTAGCCATAAGCTCATTGGCCTCTGCTTATACTCTGGTAAGAAGGTTGAAATCAGAAAATCTAGTGTAAATTGGATTTGAATCTGAACATTTACCATGCACCACTTTGTGTCGTTGTTAAAGATTAGTGATAGTTTCCCTAGTGACATTCTAAAGAACATCTTTAAGCTATTATATATTTATATTTTAAAGAATAGCTTTAAAAATGACATTTGTTTAAATCTTCAAACCAAAAAGAATTGTATTATTTTAGAGAAAAAAGTTAGAGCCACTATAAACAGTGGACAAATCTTTATATAGTTTATTGTTTATAAGATATTTTAAATAACAAGTGAATTTTTTTAACATTCAATAAAGTCTGACCAACTACTTGGGTACACCCATAAGTAAAAGGCCATCCACGCCTGTGATGGTAGACAATGCTAATTACCCGACCTTATCACCAATTTCAAAGGAAGCCTACCGGCTACTGCCCGAGTGCCCAGTATGGTAACATCTCTGGCTTGCGCATGACATTTGTAACAAACGAGATTCCAACCAACGACCTCCATTAATGAAAGTCACCCGGATACCGTTAGAGCACTACTCCTTTAGTGAACATGTGAAATTAGGTATTAACCTATATGATTTTTTTTAACAACTTTTTACACTTAAATACCATAATACATTTATATCATGAGTTAAAAAAAAAAAGAAGGAATATTTGAGTATATATAGATGTGTACCACTAAATTATGAGTTCAAAAAAAATTCTTTTGAGTATTATAGATGTGTGAGTAGTGTTTAAATTCTTTATAAGTAACCTATGGACCACCTTGTACCACAATACTAAAAAGGAATATGACATTATTTTACAAATTTATAAACAATTCATTAATCACTTTATGTAGGAATATATATTTAGTAAAGCTTTGTTGCTAACAAAACATAAAATTCGATTAGCATGCATAAAGAGGACTTTTGAAAACATGCATGCATTTATATGACAGTCAAGTAGCTTTTTTTTTTTAGCTAACAGTTTAAGAATCATTTTGCAAATACATGACTAAAAATTTAAGAATCATTTTGAAAAAAACAAAATACATACGCCAGCGAATCAACTTAAATGATATTTGCTAATGAATACATGTATTTACCGATAGATACATTGTATTCTACATACATAGCACACCACATCCATATAGTTTAATTATTGAATAATGTGTCAATGATCTATAGATCATGGTGGTGGTGGAAACATTTGAATTTTCCTTTAGGAGGCTCAAGTTTAATCCTCACCTGCATCAAATAGTGAGGCATTTAGTGCGCAATGATGGTGACAAATCCACTGAGGGGGGTTCGATCCTGAGCATTACCCTGGTTTTAATGCGGCTGTCACTACAACGAGGCAACTCGTGTGAAGGCAGTACAGTTTTTTGGGGGGAAACCACCAAGGCCGATGATCCTGCACGGGGCCCGATAGAACATCGTCAGCCTAACCTTTGTGGGCTGTCGGTTCAAAACGGACTGACGGAGTGACAATGAGTCACTCATAACGAAAGTCACCTTCCAAAAAAAAATATTGAAGAATGTATACATGTTTGAATTGATTAGGAAATGTCACTATATATAAGGTTTTATCAAACAAACAACTAAAATATGGTTTAAAAGGTTATATTAGCATGTAAAGACACTTGTTACATTGTTTAACAAGAGTCATTCTCATTCATTCTTGAACTCTGATGCTTAGTAACAGTATCTTATTCATTCCATATTTTATTTGTTACTTTGTTTCATCCATTACATCCAAGAATAACATGATTAATGTCATGTCACTAGATGAATCATGTCAAAAATGCCTCGACAAGGGATGGAAATCGGGCCAAGAAAAGGTACACTTGCGAAATCTATACGGTACGTTTGTTGATTGCATAAGTTCCAACACCACCTATGTTCGAGTGAATGAGAGCATTTATCCTTCCGAGTCCTGACCCTGACCTCCACTCTTATGGTCTCAAGTAAACATCCACGCGAAAGAATCATCGTTCGCATAATTTTATTATTGGGATTGTTTATTATTCGAATCAAATCGCAATTCGACCCTTGCCCGAATAAAATTCAAAACCGGTTTTCGAATCAAATTTATGAATTTTAAGCTGATTCAATCTGAATTTTTCGAATTCAAACTATATAACTTTATTTTTACAATACACACAACTACACAAGTACTTTTCTTTATTATTTATTTAGTTTATGTTTTCTAACAATTTGGATTAATCTAATCAACCCGAATTGAAATATGAATTGGTTTTTTAAATCGTATTCAGTTTGAATTCGAATCGATTTAAAAAAATTTAATTAGTTCGAATAATTTGAATAACCCGAAAACTGGTCCGGTTAACGCCTCTTATTATCTTGTTTAATCTATTAAGCAGAAAAACCAAATCACCCTCCATAGACTTCTCTTTAACCCCTCTACACCAAAAAAGATTATAAGAGCTTCCACAATGGGAGGTGGTTTGGAATTTTTAAAACGTCACGTCACCATGTCACATCATTCCAAACCATTCAAAATCTAACTCTTTCAAACCCACTTTTTCCGGCAATCATAAACCATTCAAAACTTCCGTCTCATCACATACTTTTCCTTTTATTTAATTTGTAACCACCCCCCCCCCCCCACACACACACACACACAAATCTTTTTTATTTAATCATAAAGTACAAACGGGGGTCCACATTTACAGGTTTGGACCCGTCCGTTCTAGTGGACTGATTGGCTTTTGGACCAATGCCTACAATGGGATGGTTTGGTTTGTTTGGTCTGTCCACTTCTACCGGACCGTCCAGTTGCACCAATTGAAGGTGCTCTATATATCTATCATGTTACAAAAAAAATCGATTATTCCAATCGATCATAATATACTAGCTTGTAAACATATTAGTGAAAATAACTCTAATGCCGTTGCAGTAACAAGCAAGAGTGGCATCCCCAATCAAGGGTATACACACTATATTGACAGCCGTTCGAAAAAAAAATACAATGCAAGTAAGATAGCCGTTAAAAAAAGCGAGTAAGACAAAGACGAGACACAAAGAGTGCGACACTATATCCGTACTCATAGTATAGATAGAAAAGACCGAACAATCTAACTTAAATAAAAGCTACATGCCTACTCTTGGTTGGCCTTATTACACATAAAAAAAATAAAAAAATAAATAAAAAAAAAATAAAAAGAAAGAAAAACGCAAAGATAAGCATAGAATAATCCTCTTGATAAATCAAATCAGTATCTCAGGCATCCACTTTTATCATTGCTGTAAATTATGCACAAGTCTAAGATACAAAAAGCTACACACTTTGAATCAATTCGATTCCAGTCATTCATGTGTTAAATCTATTTATACAATAACATGATACATCATAAAGAACATAAACCAAAGGTTAAATTTCACATGTGTCACTTTACATAACTAACTATTGTGATATTTAATAACTAGATGAAAAAAAAATGATGCAAGAATAAAGATAAAAGCATAAAAATTGTAAGTTTAATATAGAAATTAATTCCTTAATCGGCTTCCGCATGAATAAGTTATGATGCAAGCTTCACTAACTGTTACAGAGTATTGATGAACAGTCTAGCAAGAAATGGGGGCATATGAACAAGTATCTCACAAACACATTGATCATCAACTTGAGACAACCATTTGCAACATTGTTCTTCCATGGGTGTGTGTCCATGACCACGCCTATGATGATGACGATGAAGATGTTGTGGTTTACGCCTATGACCACGCCTATGACCAGGCCTATGGTCATGGCCATGATCCTCATTGTGTACGCGCCTGTGAGCAAGCTTGTGTTCATGGTCATGGTCATGGCCATGATCATCGTCAGCGCCATTGTCATTGTCATGATCCTTACTATGTTCATGATCACGGCCATGATCATTGCCATGATCGTCACTGTGTATGTGCCTGTGAGCATGCTTATGCATGTGTTCATGGTCATGGTCATGGCCATGATCACTGTCATCGCCATTATCACTGTCATGATCCTCACTATGTTCATGGTCACGACCATGATCATTGTCATAATCCTCACTATGTTTATGGTCACGGCCATGATCATTGTCATAATCTTCACTATGTTCATGGTCACGGCCATGATCATTGTCATAATCCTCACTATGTTCATGGCCACGGCCATGATCATTGTCATAATCCTCACTATGTTCATGGTCACGGCCATGATCATTGTCATAAGCCTCACTGTGTATGTGCCCGTGAGCATGCTTATGCATGTGTTCATGGTCATTGCCATCATCATTGTCATTGTCATGATCTACACTGTGTACGTGCTTGTGAGCATGCTTATGCCTATAAGCATGCTTACGCCTGTGTTCAAGCTCAGGTGTGTCCTCATCATCATATGGTGGTGCTGGTGGACCAAATATGGCTCGGCGTGTTGGTGGTGGGATTTGTACCAGTGGAAGATATGCACATGCTTGATTAGCAAGGGTCATTTGGTAATTACAAAGTGGGCGAGCGATAGTTGGTACCATGGGGAATACTTGGGCTTCAGTGTGGGAATGAAGAAAGAAAATGAACATGATTTTAAGTATGATGAATCTAATCATTGTTTCCGTCTAATTAAAAAGCTTTGATTTGTCTCCACCGATATTTATGCAAATGCATACATGTATATACAAGTAAAAGCATAAACTTTGTGTGTTCTTGAGTATGTGGAATTAGAAATAGTTAACATCAAGGTTAAAGTTGTAATTGTGTTTGTTATGCATCTTCATTTCCTTTGCATGATTTTCGGGTAGATATTGTTTGTTGAAGCATTGTTTACATCCCACATGTCCAACTTAGTCTTACCACAATTACAAGCTGCCAAGAAATTGCATTCATAATTTCGGTGATAGCAAGAAATAGGCATCAAACTATTAGAGCATTCACAACCCACTCACCAAACCTTCCATCATCTTTAAAATTAAATTAAAAAAAAAAAAAAAAAAAAACTACAACTCATCCACCATTTTATACCCCATCTCTGTATTATAAAAAATTTAGCTTCACATTAGCTAACGACACATGTATGGATCAGGCTCCATATTTGGGCTTAGGCCCCGATGATATCCAGCCCATTAAGCCTAACCCGACCCACATATTAATATAGGCAACTGTGTCGTTAATTCACTAATTACAATGTCAAATGTAAATTACTAACAGTACTTACATGCACCATTTGGAATTGACTTAGAGGGTGTTTGGGATTGAGTTTGGAGATGCAAAAGTGCTTTTGGTCAAAAGTGCTTATTGGCTTATGACTTTTTAAAAAGGAGTTTTAAAAAAAGTGTTTGGATTAATGATAAACGTCAAAAAGTCAATAAATTGTTTTTTTTAAGTGTTCCGCTTAACTTATTGTGAATATTGGTTGTATGGGTGGTAGATTTGTAATTTTTTTCCAAAAGTCAAAAGCCAAAAGCCAAGATTTCTAACTTTTCAAAAACAGTTTTTCCACCCTTAAAAGCCAAAAGTCAAAACAGAAAGTGCTTTTGGGTTACACAAACAGCTTATTGACTTATTGGTTTTTTGGAAAAGCCAATAAGTCAATAAGTTGTTTTGAAACTCAATCCCAAACACCCTCTTAATGTTACCATGCATGCTTCAGGTTTAAACACATGACATATTAATATAGGCAACTGTATTAATAATGAAACCATGGAATGATGCACCATTTGGCAGTGATCATGAACACATCTGAGAGTGATTCGAATCCAAATTAAGGATGAAAATGTTAATAAAATTACGATCCCAGACGTATTTAGATGTGTTCGAATGAGAAGGTGTTGAAGAGGACGTATGTAAGAAATATAGAAGTCGATTGATTTCAAGTATGATCAAGGTATGGTTGGATAAGATCTAGGGTTCGAGGATTAAGGATTTTGAAGTATTTAAGGCGCAACGCAAACTATAACGTCTAAGAGCGTTTTCATAGTTGTGATTTGAGTAGACTTGGGGCTTATTATGTGCAAATAGAATATAAGACTACACCCTTTGGTAGGGGGTGAAGGGGCGTGGTGTATAAGTCTGCCATGCAAGCAGATTGGGCTTTGCCCTCTAAGCCCAAAAAACACGTGGTGGTTGTGAGTGTTTTTTTTGTCCCCCACTTTTAAGTATTCAAAAAAAAAAAAAAACAATTAAACTTATAAATTTGATGAGCCAACCACAACCATCCCCCCTCACACACACACAAAAGAACGCCCTGTCACAGAAGTGGTGTTGGGGTGTGGAAGGGTTTCATCCCCCCTCCCCTCTCCACGTTAGCACACCGTGTGATGTAAGAGGAGGAGGAATGTAGGGGAAATCACGAAAATTGACTTTGAGCAACCACAAAAAGCAACAATAAACATAGTTGGCGTTTAAAAAATAGGAACTTCACACCAAAGAGTCTACTCTACAAACTCTTTCATTCAACCAATGAAATAAGGAGACCTCAGCAAACGTCTAAACTACACACAAAATCCCTATAACATGTGGTTACTAACATTTTTGAAGGCTCCAATGGCTCACAACTACACTTGGAATCGTAGAAGCCAAGAACTTGTAGAGGCTAGGGCTCCTAAAATGTAAAATGTTAGTAAAAAATGACTTTTTTTCCTTTTTGGATCTCGTTTGCGACTCAGAAACACGTTTAAGCGATAAAAATTTATGTGTAGACCGTGTATGATCACGTGAGTCTTCGCTAGGAAACAAATCATACCAGTAACCAGGGTTGTACGAATGAGATATTTTGGCTCAAAGTGATCATTTACACAATTTCACAAAAACAAAAATATTGTAAAAAAATATATTTTTTCCTCTTTTTCTACAAATATTTTGGTTCAAAGTGATCCTTTACACAATTTTCCTTCACACAATTTGACTAAACTAAGTTAACGGTTTCACTTTAAAATAACCGGCTATACTATGGTACAAAACGGCTTGAAACATAACGGCTTGAGATGGTTGAGCAATTAATTCAAGTGTCTATGAAAATGGAGGCGGGAAACTGAAGGAAATGACTACATGTCGGCATTTCAGACTAACCCGATACGTTTAAGAGTGTAGAGCCTACATGCTAGTTGTTTTCATGTTAGCTAGACACATGATATCTTCAATTGGTGTAAAGTGTGGGAGAATGAGGAATGAAGGAATGGAGGATGAATGAATTTCCTTCCATTTCCTTACCTTTTTCTCCTTAAAAAAAGATGTCGAAACACGAATTTTGCAAATATCCTTACAAGTCACTTCTTTTCTTTCGTTAAATGAAACTCGAGAACACAATGTAAAACGGCTACAACAATGCAGTTTAAGACTTAGGGTATGTTTGGCAGGGAGATTTTAGGAGCTTCAAACTTCAAGTTTTTAAAAAAAAACTCTTAATCAATAAAAAAACCTTGTTTGGTTGAAGAGCTGGAAGCTTTTAAGTTAGGAGAAAAAACTCTATAGTGAAAAGCTACTACTACTAGCTTTTAAGAAAAAACTCTACTAGCTACAAGCTTTTAATTAGTAAATGACACAAATCTATACATATAATAAACCAAAGCCATTTTAATGACATGGCATTCAAAGAGGCATTCTCTTCTTTGAGTGTGCCATGTGTCATCCCATGTGGCATTGAATATTTTAGGGAAAAAAATTAAAAACAAAATTAGATTTTTCTCTATTATCTCTTATGTTTCCTCCCATAATTTTTAAACGTTAATATCTTTTATATACGAGATTTTTTAAAGAAAAAAATTACGCCAAATTAACGAACGTTTTATTATCTTTCCAACGAGTACCATAGTGTTATATAAAAAACAGAGAAAAAAACGACTATTTTTTTTGTAGGGTTCTTTTCATACAGGAAAAAAAACACAAAGTGTTCAGGTAAATCATTAATCATGTATAGGCAAGTCACTAATTATGTTTCGGTAAATATGAATTCTATTTTCAACATGCGTTAACATTGGAGTTATACATTGTTTTAGGTTAGATATTAATATTAGAGTTATACAGTGTTTAAGGTTAGGTGTTAACATTGGAGATACATTTTTAATTGTTTTAGGTCAGCTTTCCTGCATGGAACTGTAAAGCGCATCATTCTATTTTATATGTAACATTAATATGTCATATTAGATTTATCAACCCCGGGAAATGACAGAAATACACATTCTATTTTAAAAACAAAATAAAAACCTCCCTTAGAATCTTTTAATTATGTCCATTTTGGTCATTTTATACATTTTATTAAAAGCTCCAGCTACTCTCCCAAACACCAAAATACATTTAAAAAACTTTCAGCTACCAGCCTCCAGCTAGTTTTACCAAACATACCCTTAGTGTGAAACCCAATAATTTAGCCTACACAAACATTTATTTTAGTCAATATAGATGTAGTCAATGTTTAGTCTCTTAATTTCCCCTTAATTTACACTCTTATAGACGTTACCAAACAACATTCCCCCATCCACAAAACCAAAGGCTTGTTTCGCTTTCACTTACCCTTCCAATTTATTGCATCCAACACAGACGTATTTAAGTCTCCTTTCCTGCAAGTAGAAGCTTTGAAAACAAAGCTTGTACGTGGGTCCATTACCACTTAGTACACCTAACGGCGTCTTCATAAATATTATACATACATATATCCTGCAAGTGTATGTTACAAATTTATAATTGCTACCAACTTCCCTCCATTCTAGCACAAAACGACTGTCGTTTTATTCACATCAACATTTGTACAAACATGAATTCACTAACTCGTAGTGTTGACGAAGCTCCGACGACGAGTTTTAAACTCGCTGATGCTGACATTATCGCGTTTGGAAACCCTACGTGGTTCCTTTACGCAGGCGTTTCGTTTGTTCTTGTGTTATTTGCAGGTGTTATGTCTGGTCTTACGTTAGGGTTAATGTCTCTCGGAGTTGTTGAGGTTGAGATCCTGTATAGGAGTGGTACGGATAGAGAGAAGAAGCAAGCAGGTACGTATCACGACGTTACGTTATAGATTATTATTATTAGACAAAAGATCAAATACAAACTAAATTATCGTGCGAACAGTACGAACCAAAGGGAACAAAAAAAAAGTGGCGGTGACATTTTCGTAAATAATGATCACCACTCTTGTTGTATAACTACTCTAGTGTATATAATTACTCTAGAGTAAAAAAAGTGGCGGTGGCATTTTTCGTAAATAATGACCACCACTCTTGTTGTATAATTATTCTAGTGTATATAATTACTCTAGAGTAATTACCCTAGAGTAATTATATAATTACTCTAGTTATATAACTACGCTATATAATTACTTTAGAGTAATTTTATAATTACTCTAGTTATATAATTACGCTAGAGTAATTACGCTAGTTATATAACTAGAGTAATTATATAATTACTCTAGTTATATAAAGTTTCCAATATTTACAGAAATGACACCGCGTGTTTTTTTTCGTACTGTTCGTACGATAAAGCCTATTTGTACGTGAACTTTACTCATTATTATTATTATTATTATTATTATGGAACAGTTTAAATTTAGTTTTAGAGTGTTCAGTTGATATTATTGTGTCTGTTATTACATGAAACGGCTACCTAACTCACGGTTTATGTGTTAGGTAGGATTTGAATTTTTTTTTTTTTATTTGATATTGAATTTTAGGTTTCGTAAAATATCTGAAATAAGCGTAATTAATGAGAAGATTAACGACGATTTCGATTAGATATGTAGAGTGTGGGAAGTTAAATAGCATGCAAGCTTAGAATTTGATGAATATCCTTTTAATAGCTTAAATGCATGTTGCGCAGTTGCTTGCCTATTTACCTGTCACTTGTTTGTAAGACTATACGGAGTGGAGGGGGGAAAGAGGGGCATGAAGCGCTATGTGGAACTTGTAGGGCCCGTGTTTGAAATGTGAAAATTGTGAGGAGTGGAAGGGGAGTGAAGGGAATAATATTATATTATTTAGTTTGTATGTTAAAGTTAAAAAATAAAAAATAAATAAAAAAAATTGGCCAATCAAAAAATTACACTTCAATCTCAAGTCCCCCGCGTCAATGAAGATTCTGCCGCCCAAGGGGCTCACGCCCTCTTCACATGGAAGTGGGTAGGGGTGTAAACGAGCCGAGCCGAGCCCGAGCCTGACTGGGCTCGGCTCGGGCTCGTTAAGGTTTTGTGAAGCTTGAGCTCGAGCTCGGCTCGGTTCGAGCCTACAATCTTGAGCTCGAGCTCGGCTCGCTAGCAAAATCCAAAGCTCGAGCTCGGCTCGGCTCGGCTCGAGGTGATTTGAGAATCTCAAACGAGCTCAAAAGCTCGGCTCGAGTTCGCAAAAACTCGGCTATAACTTAGGCTCGCGAGCCCAATCGTTAAGGCTATAACTTAGGCTCGGCTGTAACTTAGGCTCGGGCTCGGGTTGGGGCTCTAGCTCGTTAAGGCTCGATTAGGCTCGCGAGCCCAATCGAGCTTTGTATTTAGGGCTCGAGCTCGGGCTCGATAACTAAACGAGCCATATTTCAGGCTCGGGCTCGGCTCGTTCGAGCTTTTTACCGAGCCGATCCCGAGCCGCTACGTGTCATTTACACCCCTAGAGGTGGGATGGTGTAGGTGGGCGGGACGGGCTTTCACGCCATCCCCCCCCCCCCCCCCCTCCCCTTCCCCCTTGGGGTTACACTAAATGGTTGTTTTGGCTGATTAAATATGAAATCTTAAGATAGCATGCAAAAAGTAAAAACTAATTATTGCATTTTAAATTTGTGTGATTACTATGTTATTCTTGTTGAGTTTGTTGGATTTTGGGATCTAATATTACTTACTTTTCTATTGGTGATTGTTATCTGCTTTTTTTATGCAGCTGCTATCCTACCAATTGTTCAAAGGCAACATCAGCTTCTTGTAACATTGCTTTTGTGTAATGCTGCAGCAATGGAGGTTGGTTCGACGTATTTTTTTACTCTCTCTGTTGATACCAAGTTTGATTTGAATTGTTTTATATGGTAGTATGGGTACCTCTTGTAGGCTGTAGAGCAAATTGTTAGCATAAATGTATCAAATATCACCTAATTCCAGGAACCAGTGATGGGATAACTTAGACCATCCGTAATGGAGAAGTAAAAGGGCGTGAAATGCTCCTATTCGAGCCCCACACCGCCCCCGGAGGCGTTTTTGCTCTAAATTTAGTTTGGGCGTGAATTTTTTTCACGCGAAAATGGGCGTGAATGTCCTCTCTTTTTGGCTAGCCAATAGAATACTTCCATGTGGTGTGTGTGGGGGGGGGGGGGGCGAAATTTGCTCCACTACTACGCTTGCTCTTAGTTTTATCTTGATGTTATGAGCTATTGCATTCCTTGCTGTTAGAGCACCTCCAACGGGACATCCAAAATGTGGTTCGAAATTCCAAACCACAAAAGCGGACGAGGTGTAGCGTTGGAGAAGGTGGTCCAAAATGGTTTGGTCCGCTTTGGAATGGGTGGGGGCCACACACACACACATTATTTTATTATTTGTTTTGTGTAAAAGTGGGTTGTAACGTGAAGGTTTGAAATGGTTTAGTGTTAGAGGAAAAAATGGGTTTGGAATGATGTGGCATGTTGATATGGCAAGTCTAAAATTTGGACCAGTCCAGCGTTGTGAATGCTCTTAGTTAGACACAATATATATAGAGCTTTTCTATCATATATGTCATGGAATATACAGATTATAGACTTCACATGTGTGGAGGTATTATACCTCTTTGTATTAGTACTCACTAAGTTACATTTTAATGTTCTACAGGCTCTTCCTATTTCCCTAGAAAAGATTTTTTATCCAGCTGTTGCAGTGTTGTTGTCTGTGACTTTTGTACTGACTTTTGGAGAGGTATTTATGATAGTTTCTTTAAAAAAAAAAAAAAAAAAAAAAAAAAAAAAATCAAGACTAAAAGTTTGTACCATGCCAATAGGTAATTCCACAAGCAATATCAACAAGATACGGACTTGCTGTGGGTGCTAATTTTGCAGGGCTTATTCGAGTTTTAATGGTCATTTGCTATCCTATTGCTTTTCCTGTTGGAAAGGTAATTTCATGCTAGTTTCTTTAATAACTAATTAATCTTTGCTTTTAGCTTGTGGGAATAGCAAAAGCTTCTTCAATAGTTGTAGGCCTGTAAACGAACCGAACGTTCATGAACTGTTCGTGAACTGTTCGGCGGGAAGTTCGTTTATGTTCGTTTATTTAAATAAATGAACGAACACGAACACAATTTTTTGTTCGTTTAACTAAACGAACGAACATGAACACACGTTGTGTTCGTTCATTTATGTTCATGAACGTTCGTTTATGTTCGTTCATTTATGTTCGTTTATTTTGTTCGTTTATGTTCGTTTAATTAAACTTAGCTTTATTTTTATTATTTATTTCCTTTTGTTAAGTAACCTTAATTCATATGTTCTAAAAACTTAACCTTAACCCTAACATTCTAAACATATCACTTATTAGCCGCTTTCACACTTCACAGCCCCACACTTCACAGCCGCTCTCCACCCTAACCCTAACGTTCATTTATGTTCATGAATCATTATCAACTTGTTTTTGTTTGTGTTCGTTTATGTTCATTTGTGTTCGTTTATATTGATCATTTGTGTTCGTTTATGTTCATGAACTGTTCGTTTAGGTTTAAATGAACGAACATAAACGAACACGAACACGCCAAATTTCTTAATGAACAAACACGAACACAAAAATGTGTTCGATTATGTGTTCGTGTTCTTGTCTTTGTTCGTGTTCGTGTCGGTTCGGTTAAAGTTAAATGAACAAACACGAACACGCCTGTGTTCGTGTTCGTTCGGTTTGTTTACAGGCCTGAATAGTTGAATGTGTCCTTGTTAGAAATTTCTGTCTGTTTAAATTGTTACTATAGTTTTCTTTATCTACGAACTTTTAATTAATTTAACATATCATGATTTATCTATAACTTCTTTGGAGAAGGTTTACCAACATCTAATATTAAAGTTCACAAAATATGCAGCTTTTAGATGCTTTAATTGGGCATAATGATACTCTGTTTCGACGTGCCCAAATAAAAGAGCTTGTCTCCATTCACAGCCAAGAGGTAAACATTTATGTATATTTGTTTGTGGCATAAATATGCGAATTGACTAGAGATGGCAATTTCGAATCATTCAATTATAAATGGGTCAATTTGGGTTGTGATAGTTTTATCTCAAAAAATTTCAATTTCATTAAACCAAAGACAACCAATTACAAGTGATACGCAGGTAAACGGCCACAACTTGCGCCGCTACCCCTTTTTGTATTGCAAAACCTACTCTATTGAAAATAAAACATTGGCCCTTAGCAGCTGGGGAATTACTTTGCATAAACTTTCTTCACGCGATCGAGGAGCTTGATTGCTTGCGGGGCCAGCGCTCCGAAAGTATCAAAAGCGAAGGGCACAAACACGTGCTGGTTCTCTAGACAAGCCGCTTCATGTTTATCCACTTTTTTGCCCTCAGCTTTCAAAACTGCCTGCCCAGCCACAAAACCCGAATCCCGAAGTCCCACCAATGGGGATACCCCAGTCAGGTCAACACACGCATGCTTGCCTTGCGCCCATCCGAACCTTAATGGGTTGGATGGGTGACACGGGTTGAAAGTTGGCCAAAGTCTTTTTTTAACGCTTGAAACCTCCATAATCGTGTTAACCAAGATCCCGAATTATTATCGTAATGACTTTATTTTTGAATCATAAGTAGCACACTGATTATTATAGTTAGCTAAAGAGATGAGCAAGAAGTGTTTTGAGGTCAGTCTAACACGACCATGACGTACTATAATAAGCGACTCCTGCCCAACCGAACCTGTTTTGACCTTTACTTAGTTACCCAAACTACCCTTCTTACTACCTCTAAACTTGACAAGTATCCTATTACATTTTATTTGTTTTAAAACCAACTTGTACTGTCCTTTTGTTGTCGTTCTTTAATAATAAAATCACGACAGGCTGGTAAAGGCGGTGAACTTACACATGATGAGATTACAATCATAAGTGGAGCGCTTGACTTGACAGAAAAGGTATGCTCTGCAGTAAATAACTAAATATATCATTCTAAAATATCTTTTACTAATGCTTCCTGTAGAAAGGCAAGTTCTTTAGAGAAGGCTACACATAAACAATACCTTAGTAATTGTTCTTATAAGCAATTTGGTTCTGGATATATATATATATAGGTAAAGTATATGGAGGAAACCCTCCTTATTTGGTAAACTCTGGAAACTCTGACTTCCCAACATTTTTTTTTTTTTTGAAAAAAATAGGGTATGTAAATATACATTTTTTTAAGCATTTCGAGCCAAAAAAATCGAAAAAGCGCCGAACGGTTTTTTTTAAAAAATAAAAAACGTCTACTGTTTACATATAGTTAACACATTGTTAACACCTGTTATTAGCGCTTAACATGTGTTAGTCAAAATTTTATTTTTTATTTTAAAAAAAAAATACTTGGCGCTTTTTTAATTTTTTTTGGCCCAAAATGCTTAAAATCATGTATATTACTTGCCCTATTTTTTTCAAAAAAAAAATATATTGGGAAGTCAGAGTTTCCAGAGTTTACCAAATAAGGAGGGTTTTCTCTAGAACCATTCCCTATATATATATATATATATATATATATATATATCTTTGTAGCCAAATATTCTCCATCTTTTTCCTTCTTTTCGGTTGATAACGCTTGAATTTAGAAGGCCCAAGTCACTCATTTGTCTGTCGGTAGAACCAAAATTATCTTGATTTGTGAGGCACACAATGACACAAGTTGAGCAGCTTAGACTGATTACTCAATCAAATAAAAAAAATAAGGGTCAGACTGAAGTAACGGTATGTGAATCATGTGGACGCTTATGCTTTCATTCACATGTGATTACTCAATCTTTCCCCTGCACTTTTTTTTGATCGAACGACCCAATTTGGTTTTCAGACTGTGTAGTTCTCAGATGAACTTTCTTCTATTACAATAACACTCTAAATAGTTGCTTTGTTTGGTTGTATTTCTCCATACCTTTTTATTTAACATCTGGACATATGTGTAGACTGCAGAGGAGGCCATGACACCTATTGAATCAACATTCTCCCTGGATGTGAATTCAAAACTGAACTGGTGAGTTCGCCACTATGTCTTCTACTTGTACAACATAGTGCGTAAATATTAATCAAAAGTAACGATAGAGAGAAACAGAAGCGGTTACATAGCCGTCTTATGTATCATAATTAAAATAGTAGCCTAGTAGGTACAAATGTGGTTCTCGACATATTATTCATTTCACCTTATCAATGTTAACCTTTGGTTCTCTTCAATATTTCAACACTATGAACACACTGTGGATTAAAGTGTACCCGATATTATGTAGGGAAACATTTGGAAAAATCCTTGACAAAGGCCATAGCCGTGTTCCTGTGTACTCTGGGAATCGAAAACACATCATTGGACTTCTATTGGTATGTTTAGAAGATCTACATAGTATCTCAACTTTTTCTACTTTTCAACTTCTTAAATTAGCATTAGTTTTTTTGTAAAGTTGGATTGTCTTTTGTATATTCACCTTGTAGGTGAAAAGCCTTCTTACAGTTAGGCCAGAAACCGATACTCTAGTTAGTGATGTTTCTATTAGGAAAATCCCCAGGCAAGTTATTTATATATATATATATATGTGTGTGTGTGTGTGTGTATGCAAAAGCTCATCATTTCATTAATAAAGTAACCATAACAAATTACTGGAGAATGGCAGGTTGGTCGTGGCAACAAGTTGCGCTGCTACCCCGTTCATTCTGAATCATATAATTTTGACTACTATATTATTATGTTCCAGGTTTCCAGCAAATATGCCATTATATGACATCCTTAATGAGTTTCAAAAGGGTGGCAGTCATATGGCAGCAGTAGTTTAAAGTGAAAAACAAGAATCATTCTCCTGCTAATGTTGGTGATCTAAAATTAGGAGGCAAAAATCAAAATAAACATTCACAACTAACGAAACCGTTGTTGCCTAAGCTTGAAGAAGAATCAGATTTTGTGGTAAACATTGACAGGACTACAAAGTCAACAATGGGCCTCACTACAAAAGGCTCAAGATATTTTGCTGATGATGTTCAAGATGGTGAGGTCATTGGGATTTATTACCCTAGAAGATGTTTCGAAGAGCTTCTACAAGTATAACTTACTGTTCTAATCTACGACATGTCCTTCTGAATGATCAAAATTTCATAATATCGTATTTGTTTGGGGTGTAAGCGAGTTGAGTCACTCAAGAGCTACTCGCGATTACACCCCTATAATTTATCAAAAAAAAAACACTCTTAAATATCATGTTTACCTATTTTATATTTTTGTTTTGGAATTATAAATATGATATTGTGTATTTAAAACTTAAAAGGATGACCTTTACAACAAGTTATATTTCTGTTTTTCATAAATATTTTGATTCAAGTTTTGCTAAACAGTTTCCCTCAATGATGCAGGAGGAAATTGTCGATGAAACTGATGTGTACATAGATTACATAAAAGGTTTGTACCTTAGGTGCATCTTAGCAGGGGCGGATCTAGCACACAACCAGGGGGTGCGGACGTTGCGGCTTAACTTCGCGCGCGTAGTGGAAAATTAGTGGAAAATTTGGTTTTTTTTACGAAATTTGAAAAACGTTGCTACTAAAATGAAAAAAATGAAAAACGTTACTACTGAAAAATGTATCTAGATCCGCCACTGCATCTTAGTTCAGTTATTACTTTTTACATATTTAGTTAAACTAAACCCAAACTCACTTTGCTTGCATGTATTTTATTAATTGTTACAGAATACGGGTGGCGGCTGTTGCTGCAGCTGCTTCGTTTCGTGTGGCCCGAGCGCCTTCTACAAGATGGCTAGCCCGCTCAAAAATCCGTGGTATGTTTTAATTTTCTTGGCATCAAGTGCATCAATTTTGTTATATATCTGCTTAATTCCTGATTAGAAGTAGTTAAATTGCCATTCAATCTTGTTTGTTGCATAATGCATAAGTCATCTTTTAGAAGCAGTTTAACCTTAATCAGATTTATACTTGCACATAGGGACTGAATCAGTTAGATTTAAACAAGTGTTGTGTTAAAACAGGCGGGACGGGTAACAAGTCGAAATGGGGCATGTTGAGTCGCAAATTTATTTCCCGAGTTTTTGTAAATATATATTTATGAAAAAAAAAATATGACAATAAAAACTATTAGAAAAAATTACACCGTTAGTCCTTATGGTTTCCACCAAATTTCAATGTAAGGTATTAAGGTTTTTATTGTTTTCACTTTAAGGTATTAAGCTTTTAATTTGTTTCAATATCAGGTGTTTAAGCTTTAATTTTTTCAATGTCAGGTATTAGAACTAACCTAGTTAAAACTTAACTAAGTTTGAGGGGTATTATGGTCCATTCACCTGTTTATAAAAGAAAGAAACAAAGAAAAAACGGAATAAAATCGGCCTTAGGCAGATATCGAACCCTAGACCTGGTCTGTGATGGACTCACGCCCAGACCAGTTGATTGGGTGGGTGTTTGTTGATTTTAAGGAATCTGTTTGATATTTATAAACAACTAGATTAAAACAAAATCCCATTCTTATATCCTACTAACCCTAACCCCTATCACAATCGATTGAATAAGAAACGATACATATGAAAGAAAAAAGCATGGGGCTTTTGTTCTAAACTATAATCGACATTAAAGCAAAGAGTAATTGAATCATACCGAACTGGAGATGGTGTAAATGAGCACAAGTGAGCCGAAATACAAAAACTTTCGATTGGGAGAGATTTAGGATGTGGTAGAAGAGGAATTTTGGATGCGTTTTGGTCGCACTACAGTCTGAATATATAGGGTGTATAAATGTTTGGAAATGACGACGGATTTAAGATGATTGAATCGAGTTTTTGGAAGGTTTTTAAAAATGCTTTTGAAATCGTTATAACTAACCATGAATCTGGTCGTAATATCGAAATTGATGGCTGGCAATGACAAGGATAATTGTGTCGGTCACCAATCAATCATCAATCGATGAAGTGGATCTTATTGATCAAGATTCGAGGGTTAGGGTTTGTTTTTGGGTTGAATTGGGGAAGATGACCTGCATCGATTTCATTTATAAAGATTCTGATCGAAATAATAACCATCTGGTAGCTTAGATCAGCTGGTTTGCCTGTTCTTTTAATAAGCCAAGGTCCCAAGTTCGAGTCTTGTACAACTGGGTTTTGATTTTTATTTTGTTTCTTTATAAACAGGTGAATGACCATAATACCCTCAAACTCATTAAGTTTTAACTATGTTAGTCCCTAATACCTGACATTGAAACAAATTAAAAGCTTAATACCTTAAAGTGAAACAATAAAACCTTAATACCTTACATTGAAATTTGGTGGAAAACCATAAGGACTAACGGTGTAATTTTTTTCAAACTATTATTAGACTAGTGATCCAGTTTTTTTAAATTAATTTAGAGGCATGCACGTAACATGCTACCTTTTTATGTAAATCAGTTCGACTCAACACATGAATTATTATAAAAACAATTTAGTACAATAATATTGTTTCTCAACCCCTACCAATATTGCAATTTGGTTAAGTTTCTAGTTATTTATAAATAGTGTCATTGTGATCATATTCAGCAAATTAATAACCCAAAATAGCCTAACCGACTCAGCACGTTTGAACCCATAACTAAAACACAACTTGCTTAAGCCCCGATCCGGTTTGAACCCACGTGGTTTTTTGGGCTTGAAAGTTATTGACAGACTGATATCTACTGTTTGTATATTGCAACTGATCATATTTATTTTGCTGTTGAAATGTAGTAATGTACCAATTACCAAAGGCGCAAAGAAGACAAGGACAACCCAACCCTGTTGTAATGGTTAAATTTACGATATAGGTAAAACCGTAAAAAAAACTTAAGAGTGATATTTTTCCGTTACCTTTTTTACTATTACAGTCAAAGCGCGAACAATAATACCAACATCTTATTATTATTCATACTAATTTGTTTGGTAGATAAAGAACGGTTTCTAGACTTTAATACCACATTGAATAATCAGGTTTCAAATCAAACCCTTGATTAGATCATTATTAAATCAGTCAAGAATTT
>CM061230.1:167117-187604 GCA_030844895.1 Ambrosia x helenae | reverse complement strand
AAAAGCATTCTTACGTTAAAGAAAAAGCAGATGTCTTATGAGGAGTAACAAACTAACAACAAAACTCTTGTGAGGAGTAAAGTTCTCTTTATTATATTTAAGGGAAGAGGTAATTAGGCCATTTATAGTTTTACACCTTTGACAATCAATTTTCTTGTAGCTAGCTGAGATGGTGGTTTTGAGCAAATAATCATACATCTAAAACAGATTTTGTTTATCCATAAAATGAACCGGAAGGACATTCTTGTGAATATAAAAAAAGAGCCCGCCTTATTAGATGAGAGTCAGTTTCTCTCTAATCAGGTTTAAAAGAAGTGATAATTGTATTTTAACCTTCGGTAACCAATTTTGCTGTAGCTGGTATGAAGCTAATTATTTGAACATGTAATCAAACAATCAGAGACAAAAGTTGTTTATTCAGACATAAAAATTGATTATGCATTCAACATGTAAAAAAACTGACGGTCACCTGGAAAATGAGACCATCAGATGCATGAGGAAGGCTTGGGATGAACACTTTAAGAAGCTTAGATACAGCAGAGAGTAGATAGAATTCTTTCCGCCTCACCTAAATTAATTGAGTTGTTAAAAAATGAATCTTAACACAAAAAATATTGATATCAAGATGTAATGGTAAATAATGGCCATATTACGCACCCTAAATAGTTCCAAATCATATCTGTAGTACGGGATTTTCCACTTTTGATCATTTTGATCAAATGGTCTCGCTCAATGTTCCTAGGTTTGATAACTTCATTCTCAAGTATCTTCCACCTGTCACTAAAAGGGTGCTGAAATGACATCGAAAAATTCATTGAGCTTCGTGTAGAGTTTCTTAGTAAAATAATCAGAAAAACCAAAATAGCTGCACAAAATGGAAGCAAACTTTTGCATCTTTCCTGATTTTAGCAATCGACTTTTAATTGTGTGCAAAATAGAAACCAGTGCACTATTTATTACCGATTTTAGCAACCAAACTCATTTTAGTTTATTCTATTGTAAAATGCTAGTGTGGCACTTGTTTATACCATGCCAGCCACTGTATTGGATTGCTACACGCCTTCACATGCAAAAAATTCTTATATAAGTTTTTATAAAAATAAGATTATTTTTACAAATGTAAAAAATTATTCTTTTATATAAATAATGATATAAATTTATATATTTATAAATAATTTTAATATATCAAATCAGATGTTACGTGGCACATAGAACCTAAATGCCAAATCAACAACTTTTTAAAGGTAAGTTTCAGTTTTGTGTTGTTTAAAGTTGGTTGCTCAAATCGAGAAAAAATTGTGAAGTATGTTATCTTAACAAACCGAAGAACACCCTCATTAACAATTTAATACTATACAATTCATGATAGATTGTTATACAAACATCATGCTCAAAGAAACAATGGATCATTAACACAAAACTTTTGTAGCATTACACAACATAGTCAACAACTCAAAGCATATAAAAAGGTGAATTAAGAGATAAAAGGGACTTACATCTACAAGCGATGTTTTGTTGATTGCTATAAGATCATAAATGAGATATCTCCTTTCCTGCTTGTGTGTGCTAGGATCAGTGTCAACTATCATTTCTCCATCAAGTAAAGTATAATTATGAGTGTTTTCCAGCTGCACCCTAACAAAAAAATATGTCAGACAATATGGTAAACAAAAAGAACAATACTATAGATACTGTTGAAAACTTGGGGTACCCCGTTGATAACTCATAAACCTAATTATTTACCTAAATAAGGAACAAGTTAAACGCTTTAAAAGTCAAGCCAAATATAAAGTGTTTCAACCTCTTGAAATATCATATTCAAGAAAGCAGGAACACTATTTTGGTAGTAATTTTGACTTTTTGCAATCATATTTGATGTAATAATTATGCACTAACTTCAACAAAATGACAACACGTTTCTCGCAAGATTGCTGCTTCTAATCTGTTACAGAGCCCACCCATTTTCATCACCTATAGAAATCACTCCCTATCAAGTACAATCAAATCTCATTTTACATAAAGCTTTTAGGACATCCTTTTTTTTATTTTGGAAAACACTTTTTTAAGAAAAATGGACAAAACAGTTATATAGACAGACCAAGAAGGTCCTTAATGCTGAATTGTACTGTCACATCTAATATGGGGCAGTTGGAGCATAATTTAAAAGGGAAATGATTTTTAGGCTACTAAATGCGGCACCCCCCAATACCAAGTACAAGATCAAAAGCACATGTCACAACACAAAAACAATAAATTTAGTGGTGTACAAATCAGTTCCCTATTTAAGGGGCATGCTACCTCATTAATGTTTCCGCATGGAAACCGCAACTGAACACTTCGGAAATTGAAATTTCTATCAATTAAATAACATCCATTCCAAGTTATTAACATCATGTATCGTGTCCCGTCAGCTTTCCACGTGGCATAATAGTACCGCTGTCTCAAAAGTTGTAAGTTGTCCCTGCATTAGGACACAATTAACAGAATAAGAACCTTGAAGTATAACATTAAAATGCATATTGTAGATATGTTGTTGGTGTCTAGAACACCAAAACATGTTTATCCGCATTTCACAAATAAGATGATGTCCCTTTGTGTATGTTCTAAATTTTGAATATTAAACTGCACCTGCTAAGAGACACAGGGTGTGATCCTGGAAATCGTGGCTTTCCTCTTCCCTGGAATATATATAAAAGAAGAATAAGAAAAAAGAGAGATAAAATTTGTATCTACATAAATGTATGATAAATCCCAAAACAACGAGAAACTCCCATTAAGGGTCAGTAGCCTAGTATCTTTATCTTTTTTATTTCTTACTACAATGCATATTATATTCTTGCTTATCTGGTATTCTGAACAAACATGCCCATTTCATAATGTAACAAGTTAAAAACGTAAATAAGTAGAAATTGCAACTCTAGATAGTGTAACACACTAACACCTTATAACAAAGGTAAAATCAAATACAAAGTACAAACACATATAAGTTATTAAGTTAAGTGTCCCAAGATACTCACCCGGCCACTCAATTTAAGAGCTTGATTACAAAATTGCCTCATTGATTCTATCTGATCAAATGGCACAGCATCTCCCAATATATCATCACTTGTCATCTGGTTTGCTTGCACATCATTATCCTGCAAACTCTTATAAGATCAAATACGGTTTTGACCAATTTACTTCTGAAATAAGTTAAATCCGAAAATATTATCTCAGACAGAACAAACGCATAAAATAAAAGAAAAAAAAAAACAGGTCAAACAAGTCGAATGTCGCCAAAGGTTCAATTTAAACCTCCTAACTCATGTTATTCAAAAATTTAGAATAGTAATAAAATCATAAAACATGCCATCCAAACAAACATTCTGTATCATTCATGTTCCATGATGGCCAAACCCTCAATCCAAATACACCAAAAAAGTGATATGGATTACGTACCCGCAAACCAGCAGTTGAATCATCATCATCTTCCCGATCAGGTGACCTCTTCCATTCTGGGGTTGTGGGCAAACAAAATTTTCAGGCATTTTTTCACCAAAGAGATTGTATAAATCATCAATATAATCTTGCTTGTAGATCCCTGGAGGACGTGCTTCAGAAAATATATTTATTGCCTGCATGAGTCCCAAACATTCATAAATTCAGATTTTACCTGGTCACGTAGTCAGACCAAACAAAAAGTTTTCTTTGACTAGTTAAACTTACTTCTGTAACAGAAACTGATTCTGACCGCATGAGAAAATTTACAATCATATAACCTGTCCGATTATGACCATGTGTACAATGGACAAGAACATACTTATTTGATTGAGCATGTTGGAAGCTGAAACGGTCACCTATTAAACATACATGCAAACTTTAGTAGCATCCTATATTCATTAATACCATAATTCTCAAAAACAAACGAACAAACAGATATTTATGGTAGTCTACGATAGGACCAAAAAAAAGATAAAGTGAAGGAGAAATGCTGGAGGCATAAAAGTTGTATACTTGTATGTGTACTGAACACCAACTAGAGGTGGCAAAAATGGGTAAGTTGGGTAACATGTCAAAACGACCAACTTTACTTTTTTGTACGAGTCTTTTTTTAGTTTGCACAATACACTTCTGTCCATCCTTCTAGCATTATTTAAGCTGCTAAGGCGTTAAATATGACTATAGAAACTATATTATCACACTAAATAATCTAAAAGAACTTAATGAGGCATGCAAGAGGTTGTATATATGAATACTACACTAGGGTCTGCTTTCAAGTTTCAACCCATTTCCCCAACTTGACCCCTTTCATGTGTTATACTTTGGGTTAACCCATTGATATGTTAGAAATAAGACGACATGAATCTATTCAATCATGTAGACAGAATAGTATACAATGAAAGCCTACCTCCTGAATAAATTTTTCTACAGACTCATTATCAGGTACTGCATCCCTTCCTGCACACCTGATCTGCATTACAGGAGTGAAAGAAAATGAATAAACTTACTTAATCGACAGCTATAACATAAACCAAAACGTAGTTTTTGACAATCTAACCTTCAAATATTTAATACCTTCTCTTGTCCAATCTGACTCGCGATAGTACCGATTAGTATTTGTAAGATCTATTACTAAACCTAGCTGGAAAAGAATAAAATGATCATATTTTTAGAATAAATAAAAACCAAAAACAAGTCAAACTGACAACTCCAAGGTCCTAGGAAACAGAAAAAAAATGCTAAAGAAAAAACTAGAGGTGGAAGAACAAACGGTCAGATAAGTTGCGTAACAGGTCAAAACAAGTTGGGCAGGTAACTTAAAGAGTTTGGATCAAAAGGAGTTGGGTCAGGTTGGGCGCAAACCAACGAAGACCTTTTTTCATTTTTTTAATAAATAATGTGATAACTCTTAACAATTACACCAAAAGACTATATTATTACAAGAATCACATAACCTTTTCTAGTAACCCAAGTTATGAAGTTTTTATGCATATTAATTCAATTCAGATGACTTGAAATACATTTCATTTCTTGTTATATCCTTTTAACCTACGCATTTGACCCGTTCACTGTTACTTATAAAAGGGATGAAACTGCCACCTCCAGGAAATACTATCTTACTCTAAGTCACCTTAGAAATATACTTACTTCTCTCCCTAAACTTCTTTGATGACGAATTGCTTGTTGAGGAGAATATCTTTTATGCAAAGGAATCTTGTCATTAAAAGACTCTCCAAGAGGGACTTTTGAAGGGATAATAAAATCAACTGCATCCCCATATGGAGGGCAGTCCAACCAACCTACAGCGGAACCATATTATTACATTTGTATCAGTTTTTACTTATAGAGAATGAGTACTTTTTTTTCTTTTTTTCCCATAGAAATAAAATACATTAGCAACAAAATATATAAGCCATAGATATTTAAAACACATATACTTACCTGGAGGAAGGCTATTTCGATCAAAGAATCCATCGTTTTTATCCTGGAATCCCTGGCTACGCTTAGATGGCTCAGACATATGCATGGGGTCCACATCCACATATCTTCTTTTTGATCCCTTATTTCCTCTCTCCTGTTATTATAAAACATAATTCAGTATTATTATGTACACACACAAAATAGGTTATGGTTGGTCACTTGACCAGCTGCCAACATATACAACTTCGCTATACACAAATAAAGCGCATTACAAAGTTACCCCTATATACAACTTCTCATTTAAAAATTACACTCTTATAATTTCTCTACGTAAAGTTCCTTCAAGAAAAAAAAGGAGCCAGTCTCCCTAATATCAAGATGTGAAATTATGGTAAAGAAACTAACATTATAACAGCAGCAAGCCTTGAGACTGCATAAACAGGTAAACTTTACAATATACATTTTGAAAAATATCAAACAAAATTTAATAACTACCAAGCTTCTCTTATTAATTAACATCAAGATGACTACAGTCTACAAGTACACTGTGAAAGCTGACTCCATCACATTGGCCAGAGTTACAAAACCAGCTATTCTGAATTCTCTAATTCCACTTATATAAATAAATATCATACAAGTAGGTAACACAAACTTTTGTATCTTGGAAAAACTTCTCTTCCCGACCTACATTTCCCTGTATTTTAACTTATAAACTAAGATTTGCTTACTGAACTAATAATATGCATAGATAAATCCATCTTCGGTCAATTGTCCTTCATAAAGAAAAGGTATATAGTTTTCTAAACAGATAAGGTCTTCTGTTTAAGTCCATCATGAAAAGTACAAGACAGCAGTGGCGAAGCTTGAAAAAAATAGTGGTGGGTGCCGAAAATCACGAGACCTAATTTTTTTCCTACCGGTGGAGGCCGGTAGATCAAATTGGTGGGGGCCGGACTCAATTCATATAAAAACTACATACGAAAATCCCAAACTTCCACCACTGAGTCAAAAACGGAGGGGGCCGGGCACCCCCTGGCCCCCATTATCCTTCGCCACTGCAGACAGTTAATCTTAACTATATATTTGCATGTTGCACATCATAGGAGCATCTCACATTCAGAAGAGGCAACATAGAATCTTTTATTTTCCGTCCATGACAAGACGTTGACCCGATTTGAAGATAGAAAACTAGCATAAAACAAATGTCTGGATTTATATTTTCTTTATTCAAGCAAGGCTTCACATAACCAAGTAATAACCAAGTAAATGTCCTATATGAATATGCATATATTATACATATAACACAAAATCAAAGATTAATACTTGTTCCATGGTCTCGAAGCTCGACACTCTCTCTCTTCCAGTGAACTGATAATTCACAGTTTCCACACGTATCGAATCATCTTCTTCCGGCAAAGGCGATGAATTCAAGTCCATGAGTTAATTCCCCACATTAACAACAAAATGCGATCGTATCTAGATCCAACTACTCAGTAAAAGCTGTCACAACACCAAAAACACAATCATGATAGTTTATAACCACTAAACTTGTGTTAATGTAAAACCAGGTCAACTCCATGAATCCATCAACACAATTATCACTAGATTAAAACATTTATATTAAACTGTTAATCTCGATTTTGAGGTTATTTCACTATTTGCTAACATGTCAAAGTTTAGTAGCATAGTATAGCATAGTATTCTATAGCATCACATTTTAATTTGCCCTATCAAATTACTGTTTATATATACACACACACACACACTTTGGAACTTAAATATGTGAACTGACTAAATTACATATCCAGATTCCAAACTAATTAACTGCTAACAACTTTTGATATAATAATAATAATAATAATAATAATAATAATAATAATAATAATAATAATAATAATGAATTAAAGTTATACATAAATTGTTCAATTGGAGAAAGTATAATCGAGATATGAATCGAATGATGGAGAATAATAAAACAATGGTAGGTTTGTATGAAATTATAAGCAATTGATCGATTAAGTAAACGATGAGAGTAGATCGAATGATGTGAGCAAACCGTGTGAATGGATATTGGAGTCTGGAGAGGGAATCAGACGAATGTTTTTATTGGTTTTTTTAGGGTTTTTGCCCGCCAGGCAACTGGTGTAATTATAGGGGGGCGAAAACGAACAAACGGCCAATTGAAAACCGCCTCTGTATTCTAGCCACGCAGGCGGTTCATGTAAACGACGTCGTTTCTCCGCGGTTTTTGAAGCTGAGTAAGCGTTTTGACTGAACCGGTTGTTGATGGTTACAAAACACTCTAACCCGGGTCAATCTAACAAAATTTTAGAATCCGGTTCGAGTCGAAGAGGGTCTGAATGGTTCATTTCTCTATATTAGCTGAATGGTTAAGAGCTAAATGAAACAATTCAGATAAATTTTTTTAGTTGAGACACTCTTAATGCTGAATGATTAAGTGGTTTATTAAGAGGCTAACAAACACTCCCTAAGTTACCCTTTAAACTCGCAGCTTTGCTGAAAAAAGCTGCAAACTTCAGTTCCGAAACTTTAGTCTTAACTTCGTTTAGTCAGAAGAACTGTGTATGAGAGATTCGTGTGTTGGGTTTGACTTTATTTTATTTTTTTTAATCACTAGCGTAATGTTATCATCAGGTGTGATTCGTTTATCTTTTTAATAATCATCATTAGTTAACTAGCATTTTAAAACAAATTTCAGGTAGGTCCAGGTCACACAAAACAATAAATAACATATACTTTTATCATAATTTTTGTTTTCAGACCAGTACCAGGGACTTGTGCCTTGGTCAAGTCATGAGTTGAACTGGACATGCAAGGAACCGGTGGTTGGGTTGACGACCTGACGGTCATCATAGAACGAAAGTTAAGAATTATTCAGTTTATTGCTTTAAAGTAATTAATAGTTTGGCACCTTATTTTATACTTGTGTTTATAACGTTTTTTTTGTTATAACTTGTGGATTTAATCAGCCAAGTCATCAAAACCAAATAAACAGTTTTAATATGTCATCCCAACTAAATATTTTTTAAAGAACTTTTTTCTAAAGGGTCTCAATTCAAAAGAAAACTGGTTATAAATCGATGCAATATCATAATCATAGTTGTCAAACTCGAGCTTTAATATGTCATCCCAGCTCGAGCTTTGATCAAAAAACTTGAATATTCTTTACAAATTATTTACAGGAGTATATGTAAAATTCTTTTAGATTAGTGATAACTAGATATATAATTTGTACGATAGAAATAGAAATTAAAGTCTCTCATCTTTATAACGCAGTATAGATATTTAGATGAGTTAATGGCCAAATTCGTCCCTGGGGTTTGACCAATATTGCCACATCCATCCAAAATAAGAATTTTTGACAAATGAGCCACTAAGGTTACAATTTCATTGCTAAATCCGTCCAAATTACAAACTCAGTTAAATAATGTCGTTAACTCAAGGGCAGTTTGGTCATTTTCCCTCTTTTCTTTACCATATGATTTTTGTTTAAAATAAAAATCTATAAAAAATACAGACTTCAACTCCACTCCATCCCCTCTCTCTCTATCCCCTCTCTCCCTCTCTCTGCATACACTGGTAAACCACCATCCAAGATAACCACCACGATGAACAAATCCAGCCACCACCTACGGTTGGCTGAGGTGGTCTGAGATTATTTATACGTGATATTGTTTTGTTGTTCGATCAGCTCAGTTGATCGACACACTATTAGCTTGTTGTTTGGGATAGGAATTGGTTTATGATTGTAATTGGCATTCTGTAAGGTTACTAAGTAATAATACTAACAAAAGATTTCTGAATCAACTATATTTTCTTTTTAATTTGGATCCAATAACAGGGTTACAAAAAGAAAAAATAAATTAAGAATCCAACTCTATCCAACAGAAGTGCACTGAAGGTGCTATGGCATGTCGGTGGGAGTCTGATCTGAGAGCGGTGGGAGTCGTCTGAAAAAGTTGATCGGCAGCGATGGCATGTCGCCGCGGTGGTTGTTGTGGTGGAGGTGGTGAACGATTGTGGATGTTGTGGGTGGTGGTTGTTGTGGTGGAGGTGGTGGACGGTTGTGGGTGGTGGGGACTGTTGTGGGTGGTGGTTATTGTGGTGGAGGTGGTGGACAGTTGTGGTTGGTGGGGACGGTGAGGTGAGGTGGTTGTGCAGGTGGTGGTTGTGCGGTTGGTGGAGACGGTGGTGGAGACGGTGGTGGTTGTGCAGGTGGTGGAGACGGCGGTGGTTGTCCAAGTGGTGGAGACGGTGGCTGAGGTGGTGGTCAGTGGTGGTGGTAAAAGGTTAAGAAGGGCTTGGGTGGAAAGTGAGGAAGAAGGTGAATTGTGGGTCCCACCTGACTTATTTAAATATAAAAATAGATAATCAGATGGAAAATGACCAAAGTGCCCTCAACTTAAAGTTAGTTTTTAACTGAGTTTGTAATTTGGACGGATTTAGCAATGAAATTGTAACCTTAGTGGCTCATTTGTCAAAAATTCTTATTTTGGATGGATCTAGCAATATTGAACAAACCTCAGGGACGAATTTGGCCATTTACTCTATTTAGATTTTCAATTTCAAGTTTCAACCGTTAACCTAACATGAGTCTTGATCATAATGGGCTTTCTAAAATGGGCCCTAACCCGGCCCATATATAAATCCCATCTAACAAACACAATCACATTAACCAAAGCCCTAAAAACACCAAAAACCCTCTTTCCCTTCACCTTCTCAGGCATATCGTTAATCCTCAGTCGTCTCTCACACAATGAAGCTCGTCAGGTAAACCCTAACATCATCTGCTTATTTTATTAAATTTTTTTATCGAATTTAACGTTTCTTATTCGACTAATTAATTGAGTTTTTTTTGCTTGATTTTAACTGAATAGGTTTTTGATGAAGCTGAACAACGAGACGGTTTCGATTGAACTCAAAAACGGCACTGTTGTTCACGGAACAATCACAGGCACTTATTATTATTTTTTTTATCTTTTGTATGAATTAATTGTTGAAAATTGTTTTGTATTAGTGTTTTAGGAACTGCTGTTAATGCTTACAGTGTTTAGGTCTAGTGAGATATTGACTTGGTTAATATTAAACTTATAAGCATAGAATATGTAACAGTTTAGAGTTAGTTTATTTTAGGTATACGCGTAAATGTCAAGATGCAAGTGTGTTACTTTTCAAGTAGGTTTGTGATTTGGATATAAATATTTTATGTCTGTTTGAAATAGAATACAGAGAACAGCCTGTGCGGATAGTCGGATACGCAAACATTAGAGATGTAAAGAATTGTTAGGGTTCACATTTGCAAAAGCCATCAAGTCCTGTTTTTAGACCAGTGGCCAAGGAAATATGATGGACCAAATATTACACTTTGTTAAGAGTAATAGAGTATGCTAGTGTTGTCTAGAAGTTGCAAAGTGTTACTGTTAAGTGGTCAGGTCAATCTATCACCGAAGTTCAGTTAGAAGTTATGCCTAGAACGTAAAATGTAGAATATTAACTATAGTATGTAAGTATGTATTACGCTTTGAATAATTACACATTCGCAGACAATTCCTTTACCATATAATAATAGATTTAAAACCGTAGTTGACATATGATAGCCCTATAGTTTGTATTTGAATTATTTTTCCAACTCGGTTTTCAATGCACAAAGATGCTGCTTTAGTTTCTTAACTGTCTGTTTATGTTTCTGCTTTAAACTTTCATTTCAATAAATTAATAATTTTAATAGTCCCACCACTATGTAGTATTGACACTTGATAGCAGATGTTGTGTCACTAGTTGAATGAGTTATTTACATACTATAAGATTTGATTTAAAATTGTGTTGTTTCTTCAACATGTAAACAACACTCACCTTTAAGATGCATATGCACAGTTACATACACGTAAATCCCACTCAATGGTGGTTCTTAGTGGAGTGGAGACCGGGCCTCGGCCCGCCCAGTTTTTTTCGTTTCGTAGTGTAAATTTTAACGAAATTTTCCGAAAATTTGTATATGTATTGAGTCCGGCCCGGCGTTACGGGTGTTTGGTTCAATATCCGCCACTGCCACTCATAGAGTAGAGTCTGGGGAGGGTGAGATAAGGACAACCTTACCTCTATCTTTGGAGATAGAGAGCTTGCTTCCGGTAAGGTCCCCGGCTCAAAAAATCCTTTTTATAGTCTAAAAGTACAAGTAACATGAAGTATATACTAGTAGTAATACACCTACCATCCAACTATTAGTTAATTAGTATCATATAACTAGAAAACATATATATATTTTTAAACTAAGTTACCGTTTAATCAACAATGCAGGCCATGCTAAAAGATGCATAAAAGGCACAAAGTCGCACTGTCCTTGTAACAGAGTCCTGCCTGGTCATGGTTTAATAAGTGGACCGTATTCGGATGTGGTCATAATAACCTGCTTAGGCCCTTTAAAAAAATAAGCGTACGCTTTTGTGTTCATTCATTAATGTTTAGTCAGATTTGGACCTAGGCTACAAAGTCTGCTACACTATCACGGTCACCATGCATTTACCATTTTAGACGGCCTATAGACTGCTTAGCCCTCTAGACCACATATGTGATACGTGACCCTTCTGTATCTATGGTTTTATACATGTTGTAACAACTAATGCGTGGTTGCAATCACATGTTATAAGTGATAATTATCTTGGAATAAAGCTTCTTTATGAAACATAGAACAATCCGCTAATCCACTATTATCTTCTATGACCAGTCTTATGGTATATATATTATTAAGGTTGTGCAAATTGCAATTGTAGTCAATGCGTGTTCCACACTGCCACACACCTTCAAGAAGTTCTCTGATGTCCAAATTAATAGGCTGCTGGTGTGATTTGAAGTTTGATCTTTAGTCTTTATGCATTACAAATTGCCATGCCATTGGCTTTGGTTTGACTCGTAAATGTTATTATAAATTTTTTGCTAGTTCTCTTGTTGTTCACCCTAATACCATGATAAAAATAGAGTGTCAGAGAGAGTTGTTTTTACCGGATTTTACGTTTCCTTTTTTTTGGCATTTATGTAACTGATATATTCAATTTTCGATCCTTCAGCTTCAGCGAAGTTGTGCTTTTCTAACACTTAAAATTGTCAAATGCAAGTAAACGGAAATCCAAAACCTTTGTTTTGAGTTCGTAAGTTCCTAGACTTTGAAGGGCTTCGTGTTTTCCTTCATTTGCATTACAACTGAAACTCAAAATATGTTGTACGAATCAAAACAGGTCAGGCCAGGTTGGTCAAATGTATTTTTTCCAATCTTTTTGTGAGTGCTCAAATATGATTACAACAATTGTATTATTTTGGCAACAATTTGTGTGGTATTGTGCATTAACAGTACCCTTTCTGGGACTCTCGACCCATTTACTTTAAGACTGGTTCTTATTTTACTTGTCTGACATGTTAGAGATAAAACATAATGTAAATCATTCTATTTTGTGGGTTGAATTTGCCACTTCTATATATTCACTAGGGTTATTATAACTTATAAACGACTAACGATCTGTCCTGCTTTTTGTTGCTATATTTTTAAATGTTGTTCCATACTCAGTCTAACAAGAAAACGCACCATTTCACTTGCATATAATTTCAAAGCATGTGACCCATTGCAGTTAAGAAATTTGCCATAATAACACATTGTTTGACTTGCTACCAAGTGTTTTTTAAAAAAAAATTCTAGACAATGAGAATTAGTAACTTTTTTTTTTCGGACGGATGGGTTATATCAATTTATTTTCTGAAAACTTACATTTATTGTGGTTGGTGCTTCCAACTGTTCAGTCATTAGTCCAAACAGATGAAATTTAATTAGAAAGATACTTGATGAGTTGACGTTCACTTTTAGTTATTGCCATGTTCATAACTGGGACCATCTGTCAAATTTCTTGTCATCATGTTTAAACTTGACCTTTTTTTTGTGGTCATGTTACAGGAGTGGATATTAGTATGAATACACATTTGAAGACGGTTAAACTTACCCTAAGGGGAAAAATCCAGTGACCTTGGATCACCTAAGTGTCAGGGGCAACAACATAAGATACTACATCCTTCCTGACAGCTTAAATCTTGAGACTTTGCTAGTTGAAGAAACACCCCGAGTCAAGCCAAAGAAACCAAACTGCAGGTATTTGTGACATTTTATAAAAAAACACTAATCCTTACTTTTATTTCTCTTCAATAAATTGGAGGTGTCGGGTTAAATCCGACAGGTTAGGTAACCAGTAGAAGTCAAAACATATAACTTCTGGTATATATATCTTTTGATATGCTTTGAATTGAGTTGGGTTGGGTTGGGTAGAGGTTCAAAACCGTCATTTCAAATAGTGATCTTTTTTTATATGAAAAGAAGTGTCATAATACGATTCCAAATATTTTGTATTTTCAATAATATGATAATTTAGTTGAATGGAATGAACTAGTAAGTTTTATGTATTGAGTACATTTTGGGTGGACTTTCGACTTGTTAGAAGCATTCAGTCCATTTAACTTGTTTTGGTATAAGCAATTCTTTATGTGCGAATCAAATAAAAAATGTGGCGTATGATTCATATTTATTGGCGTGTGAATCAAATTCTGTTTGTAATTTGATACGGGTGGTCGTATCGACACACCCTCCTCCCCTATATGCCACGGCCCACGTATAGGGTCATACGTGGCGTACAGGGGGTCTGACAAAGACAATGATTGCCCCCCTGTACTTCACTTGTCAGACCTGTACGCCGTGTATGACCCTTTACGCAGCGTATAGGTCTGATATGACACGTGACTGATGAGCATTAATGACGCGTGGGAGTTTGTGCTACCCCCTATACGCCACATATAGCCCTACACACGACGTATAGGGGGTGTGCAATTAATTTTAAGGGTGTAAATACCATGACCCTTTTATATAGAGATTTTGTGTTAAAATTCTACATCTAATGTTGTGTTCTATTCATTAAAAAAAATAGGGAAGCCGGTTGGACGTGGAAGGGGTCGGGGACGCGGACGTGGTCGTGGCCGAGGTCGTTAATTTTCCAAGACTTATATTTGATTTTGTAAACATTTGTATTGTTGTTGGTCTGAACATGGATACTATGATCATCTTGCGAGGTAATTTTCCTTACTGTTAAACTTGCCATATTCACTTTATGCCCCTTTTAATCCAATGCTATAAAACTAGTTTTCTAAATGATCATCCTGACCTTGCGGAAACTCGGCTAGTTTAAATTAAGAGAGCTTGAGTTCGACTTGTTTTGAGCGTTATTTTTAGCTCGAGATTGGTTTACCTAAGTTGTTTGTGTTGCTCATGGGCGGGCTTATTGCTTGGACAATGGTGTTGAGAATTGAGATAAAATAGGCTTGTATTTGTTTTATAATATTCCTTTGAACATTAGCTCCTTATTTGGATGGTTGTTTTTAATCAGACTTAAGCAATGTTTAAAAACCGGATTTTAACCCGTACGGGTTGGGCTCAAAACTAGTTTAACCGGTTGTACAAGACTATCCAACCAGGTTAACTGTTAACCCTTTAATTCCATAAAAAGTAACACTTCAACTCAAAAAAATAATCCAAAAATACTCTGTTTACCAACAATTTTTTTTAGATAAGAGTATACAATATGTTTATGGCATTGAAGCGTTGAATGCATCAAATTCATGATGCTTAAAAGATGAAAGTCACTGTAGAAGTTTGCTATTACCTTAATATTGAGTTTTAATAAAATTTTAAAATCAAATTTGATGATTTTGCATTCCGGTTAAACTGTTTGAACCGGTAGAATAAGTTTTGCTAGTGGTCTATAATGCATACCTTATAGCCTATAGAGGTAAGGTTTGTCTATATCTTACCCTCACCACACGAATAGCGTTGCTTTTGGTGGAATTTACTATGTACAACTGTTGTTATTTTTGCATATAATGCAAATCATATTCTTGTTTTACCGGCCTTTATTGTACTGGGCCGTTCATACAGGTATTTTTGGTCTTGTTTTGTGCAAGGCACATGAGGATAAAATGTAATATTTTAACTCGCAAGAGTTATATGTAACTTACAATATTCGTTTGAAACTTTAAGCATTAACTTCTTATTTGGATGGTTGATTCAACCATATGTTAAGTCTTGTCGTGTTCAAGGCACATGAGGATAAAATGTAATATTTTAACTCACAAAAGTTATATGTAACATACAATATTCCTTTGAAACTTTAACATTAACTCATTTGGATAGTTGTTTTAATCAGTCGTTAAGTCTTGTCGCATGCAAGGCACGTGAAGATAAAATGTAATATTTAACTAACAAAAGTGCCTATGTAGCGCTCCTCCTTCACAAGTCGTTGTCGATGCGTACACCGACCTTGACCACTCAATGTGTTCTTTCTCTTAGATCATCACCCCCCCCCCCAATTCTTCGCTATACTAACACCGATATCCACCCAACACTATAAAACACACTAACATCTCTTTAATATGGATCGTGAATCAATGTGTTGAGCTCCTTCGTTTGGCTTGTGTAACCCTTACCACATCCAAGTGACGACTTCCTCAATTTCGGTTCAGTTTTGTGGCCGCGCCAAACAGTGTGCACCAATTCCTCTTTCTTGTTTCTTGCTTTGTCATACTATTTAATTATTGAATTACATATTTGTCATATAAAATATAAGTTATTATAGAAATAACATGCTTGTCAAGCCCATGTGAAACACAAACTCGACTTGAAGTCAACTCGACTTGAAGTCAACTCGTATAGAATAAGCTTTTACGTTATGTTCTCGAGTTTCATTTGACAAGAGAAAAGATGAGAAATACTCATTTTAAACTCGAGCTCAAGCTTGTACAAATTTTTTAACAAGCCGACCATGAGTAATTTCCGAATACCAACCCCGATCACACACTAACATCGTGTTTCCAAGTTTTAGTGAGAGAAATGATTTGCAAGAAAAAGAGAAAGAGATGACTTCTTAGGTTAAAAATCATATTAGAAAATTTTGAAACGAAATTAAAAAAATAAAAGAGAAAGGAAAGAATTCCTTACCTTTTCTCTGCAACTCATGAACACAATGTTAATCAAATAAAGAACACTTGCATTACAACTTACGACTTCAATCAAAATAGGGTCCAACTATTGAAACATCCCCAACAACCATTTTGACACACTTCACTTGTACGAGTTATATAGATATATATGAGTCGTATAGGTGAATAATATTTCTTACTGTTGGCATATTATACGAATATTATAATACTATATGAGCCTTACAGTCTCTAAATATTTTTGTTACATTAAAAAAATGTCTTAAAGATGTGATATTTTGGAAAAAAAATGTAAGCTTCAAATATGAGGTAAATATATAAATTAATAGAATTTTTGTTCTTTGTCTTTTTCAATATACGTTGTTAATGGTAAAGTACGTAATATTTATATAAAATTCAAACAATAAAATATGTAACCTGAATTTAAGACTCGAGTTCTAATAATAATATTGTTAATGATATAATATATACGCTTTTCTTTCATACATCTTTAAGCCTGAAAACCCAATTTGTTGAACGTTGTGTGTATATAGAAAAAAACCTATACGAGTCACATATATAACGTTGATGGTATTAGTCTATTAGCATTCACATCTCCTCCATCAAATCTCCCTTATCAAATTACACTAAAAAATCATTACTTCACCCCTAAATTTTTTTCTCTTTAAATTAAAATAATAATACTTTTTCATACTTTTATCATTATATTTTCTCTTTTCACTCAAAACCACTTACAAAAATATTAAAATATATAGAGTAAAGATCAATATAAAGTGTTTTTTTTTTTGTAAGAACTGTGAGAATCAAAGGGGGTAAAAAAATTATTTTATTTTTTAGAATTTTTTTTCCATGTGCTTAAACATACTTTCTAGATGAATAATACAAAAAAAATTAAATTTTTTTTAGTGTAATTACGTCATTAAAGTAAATACATTAGTTTACACTAGAGTAATTATGTAATTACTCTACACGTAATTACTCTACACCATTTTTTTTTTTTAGTTTTTCAATATTATAATACATGTTTAACAATATGGGGAAAAAAATTCGAAAAAAAATAAAAAAAATATCCCCCTTTGATTCTCACAGTTCTTACCAAAAAAACACTTTGTACAAGATCTTTACTCAATATATATATATATATATGGGTTAACAGTAGTTTTTTATATATGGGGTGAAGAGTGTTTTCTCTAATATATTTTCTTTCTCCTCCGCTCACAACCACTCACACCCACCCCATATAATTTAAAGGAACCCCTCACGTAATTTAGTTATGGTTGTGAATGCTCTGAGACTAGAGGCCTTAAAAACTTAAACACCCACTTATACATTCAATAGAATGCCACCAAAAATATCATCCATATAATCAATCAAAACCATGGTTTTTTTTATTTTTTTTTATTTTTTTTCAAAGCAATGGACTACAAACTATTGAATACAAACATAGAGAGAGGTAAGGGGTTATCTATCCAAAGAAGGTATGAACGGTATTGGTCCATTCCAACAACAAACCAAAAACCAGGCGTTACTTAAATCAATCTAACCCAATAACCCTAACCCTTTAACCATCCATACTCCAAAACATTTCATCTCTATGGCTAAAGGAGACTCTGGACCTCTGAAATCAGTCGTGGGTTGTCATCGGAGCCCTAGCCTTCGGTTGGGCTGCTATTGAGCTAGCCTTCAAACCCTTGCTCGATAAGGCTCGTGCCTCCATGGATAAGTCTGACCCTGCTCGTGACCCTGACGACGTTGTTGCTGATGCTAAGAAGGCGGTTGATGAAGCTGTTGATGACGTCTCCGCCGCTGTCTCCGCCGCCTCTGCTGACGCATAACCCTACCTAAGTATGTTTTTTTTTTATTATGTGTAACTGTTATTATTATTATTATATATATGTATTTATGACTTCTATCGTTTGAAAGTAATCGAATTACTTGTGCGATTTAGCTTTAAATGTGTTTTTGTTGAATCTGATGATTTTTTTTAATGATTTTGGAAGTTATTTTTTTTTTTGTGGTTTTTGTGATGTTAGATGGTTACTGGTTAGGTTATGCAAATTTCTTAAGGTGCAGACTGGATAACAACATTGGGGCCCTTTTCGTAAAAGAAAAAAGTGTTTTAGATCGTCATATTTCTTTATGCATGATTATAGCTCATAAATCTCAATGTTAACAATTTCAAAGTCAGAATCACTGGCTTACGATATATTCTTTTAGAATTTGGGACCCTGTAGAAGTAGAGGCCCAAAGCTCTTGCTTCATTTTCATTATCCCTTGAGCCGACCGTAACCCACAAATGAGAGCATATCGTGTCAATTTCATTTATCATTTTACAGAGGCTCTCACACGAGCGTATATTATTAATCATAAAATTAGGCGGGGACGTGATAAATTGACAAAACATTACCATAGAGAGTGTGTTACCGATTCACACCCAGGGGTCTGATTGATCAGAGTTAGCATGTCGTCGCAACACTTTTGTAGGATATAGGGTCGGAGGGTTTGTGAAACACTACATAGTGTTGGGAATTCCTAGTCGTACTCATGGCTTCAATGGGTGGAGCTGGTTAGAGTATTAGAGATAATGATCAACTTGAGTTTTGGAGTTGATGATTAATAACATTGATTAGTTAGTTAATAGTTGTCTAGTATCCTTTACGTGTTATGTTAGGATCATGTGTGTTAGATAATTATTAGGTAGTTAATTAACAGAATTCCTAGTTATAGTGTAATGAGATAGATTAGCTATATAAATCATGTTAATTGGTAGGAATTTGTATTAAGTTTTGAGTTAATCTTTTCACCATTAAAACTTGTGGAAGTTAGCCATAATTTCTCGTTTGTTTGATTACCGATTGAGATTGGGATTTTACGTAGTGATATAACTAATCTTGGTTAAGCAACAGAGTGTAGTTATGATGGTCGTATGAAAGATGATTATTTATTAATGTGAGACGCTAAGACAAGGTATTATTGAATGTAAACCGATCCAAAACATAGGACAGTATATACTATTAGCGTTATAATAACACTAGCTTTTATCCCGGGAGTGTCCTGGGGTTGAAATATCTAATATAACTAATAAAATATTTAATATGACAACATAATTAATGATTTGCCAATACATGATTAATGAATATTATTATTATTATATAATATTTATTTTAAACAAATTTCTGCCATAAGTTATCATATTCAAATATAAAAAAAAAAAGAATCTCTGCCTATGAAGTTATGTTTATCGTTTGTGATTTATTAGTATAGTAAAATATATTTGAAAACAAAACCCCACAAAAATAGTTTTTTTTCTCCGTATTTTATATAGCACTATGGTATTCGTTGGAAAGATAATAAAACGCTCGTTAATTTGGTGTAATTTTTTTCTTTAAAAAATCTCGTATATAAAAGTATTAACATTTAAAAGTTATGGGAGGAAAAGCAAATTTAATTTTGTTTTTAAATTCTTATCTTTTCCTAAAATAATTATAATATATATAGATTTATTAAAAAACTCAAAAATTAAAAAATCCTACATGATATCACGTGGCACATTAAAGGAGGGGTTGAGACCTCCATTGAATGCCACATTATCAAAGTTCAATTCTTTTATTATGAGGTATATAGATGTTTGTGGTAGTAGTTGACTTAATATACATATCACATGTCTATAAATTATAAATCTAGAGTTAAAGACGTATACGCCAAACTACATTACACAAGTGGTTTTGTAATGTTTTCAAACCAATAAAACAAATAAGACGGAGACGTCATAGTGAATTTTAAAAGGTAGCGTTCACCAAAGAATTAACAAATTTAATCGTTAAAATTAGAATCATCATTTTAAATTTTTTCATGCTTTTCTTTTTTTCTAAATTCCCAATTAGTGTCAATAAATATAGTTCTTATAACTGTTCTATAGGTATTGTTAATTACAACTAGGAGGATCACCTGCGCTTCGCGGCAGGACCTCGGTGGTTATCTGTTCGGCACGAAACGACACTCTCTATTGCAACGAAAAATGGACAAGATATATTGCACTAATTAAAC
>CM061230.1:139368-167017 GCA_030844895.1 Ambrosia x helenae | reverse complement strand
AGGTTCTCACATTCGATTGACAAATTTTAGAAGTGCATGGTATCAATCGCATATATGCAATGATTGATAATTTTTGACACTATGAAGATTATGTGTCATGCATTATAATGTCACATGTTACATTATATCATTGTCTGATAGACATTATAAGGCAACCCATTCGCCTGATAAATAACTTTGTAAATGTTGTTTCTTAATTTAAGCTACTTTTATTTCCCTTTTATCGTACTCTATATGTTCTAGTGGTACGATGACCCCTCTTATAAATGTAAGGTTGTGGGTTCAAATCCTTGCAAATGCAAGGTTAGGTGGAAATAAGGTGGCATAAATATTTGCCGTTCAAAAAAATAAATAAATAGAGTTGAGAATGATACAAAATATACGATAAATCACAAAGTATATTATAAACACAATTCAAGAAAAGAAGATGAAATGAATCACACAGACACAATGCCTATCCCATCCAACCCGGATGATTTAATTTGTCGTTTAACCACCAATACAGGATAGCCCACTTAATAGAGGCTTATGTCTCTTAGAGGGGAGGTCCTAGGTTCAAAACTAGACAAGCGTGTATTTATTGTAAATATAATGAGAATGTAATATTAGCCGTTAAATAAATTGTCGTTTAATCATTATAAGTTAATTAAGCGAGCAAAATTTATAATATTTTTTTTATTAACTTCATTGACGGCAAGTCTCCCTACCATATCTATCACGCTACCATGGTCTGTGGTCCTATAGAGGTTGAAATAGTAGGATATCGAACTTTCTTTCAAATGATTTCTTTTTGTTAAAATCTATATATATAATAAAAGAAAGCCATTTTAATGACATGGCATTCAAGGAGGCATTCTCCTTCTTGAGTGTGCCATGTGTCATCCCATGTGGCAACCTCTCCACCCAAACCCTTAAAAACCCCAATATCGATCATTGTTTCCCTCCCTAAACATTAACCCTAAAAAACTCCAATATCCAGCAACATCATAAAACTTCTGAATATCATAAAGCATCCTTTGATCATCACCGTCAAAAAGTTAATAGCAACACCGTTTCTTCCAAACCTTCCGGTTCGTCCAATACAGTGCAGAGATCTCCTCCCTAATTTGTTTATTTAATTTGATTAATTAATTAATTAATTTAGGTTTATCGTATGTATGTATGTATTGTATCTGATTGCAGGAAGAGTCATGGCTTCATCCTTCAACCACCAATGCACTTGAACCATCTCCTTCTCCTCAACCCTTACCTCGCTTATTAATTTGTTCCTTGATTTGAGTTTTAGGATCCAACAATCGAACACGTTTCTTGATTTACTCCGTCGTGAACAGGTATACGTTTTTTCATCAATAAATTTTCACATCCATTTAGGTGCTCCGACATGTACGGTACGTATCTTGTGTAACAACTATGTAAAAGACTTTAATTACCAATATCCAACATATTCCAATCCTAAGTAACAATTGGAAAATTTTCAAGTTTTTAGATTGTTTTGAGCTAGCTTTTATTTATTTATTTATTGTTGTTGTTGTACGAAGATAAAAAAAGGACAAATGCAAGTGAGGATCTCAAATCTGTAGACTATAGACTGTAGAGTCCAAGGTGAAAGAAATGGTCAATTTTAAGAAAGAAGGATGCTTGGTCAATAAAGAACGAACTAAAGTCATTGTAACAAATAAATAAAAATAAAAATATAAACATGTATACTAATAAACTACAAGTCTAAAACATAATTTGTGAACTAACAACAAGCACACAGATGAAAAATCAAACCTTTAATTTGAAATATATATGTTTTCTCAATTGTACGTGGAATGTCACATTCTGTAATATGGTTTCATGGTGGTACTGGTACATATACGCATTTAAGAGCAAGCAAAAGGGGAAGACACCACTCTCTTCTATTCTTCTAAGTTCTAATAATTTGTTCTTTGATTTGATGTTAATATCAGATTTTTCGTATGTAGGGAATTCGTTGATTGATGCTGAGAAGAAGAAACGAAAGCTATTGGCGGTGCGGTTGGTTTGAATCGTAATAAGAAAAGACTGTCGAAATCTAACGTTGGGGTTGCTTGGGAGAAGCTGCTTTCGCAGTGACCTCAGGTGCTTATTTTAGTTCAATCACAAGATAAAAGGAGTCATCTTTTTATATTCTCAGGGTTAGGGAGTGTTTGGAAGTTAGTTCCAAAACTGATCATGTTGTAAGATAATATGGTTTTGATATTTGTTATAGAATCCTCATATGGTTATGGAACATGATATTTTCACTTTTGGTCAAGGCCACCAATATGACTTGTGGACCAGCAACAAATCCGTTAGTAAATCTTTGTGTAGCCTGAGGCACATAAAGTCCCAGGTATTCTTAGCGTCGCTCCTTTATCAGAATTTGTTAACTATTATTGATATGGATGTTTTTGTTTTGTAGCAAGGAGGTGCACCAATTACTTTACTTGAAATTATTGGTGGCAAGGGTGTAGTCAAAGTCAATGGCAAGGTTTGCGCTAAAAGGTCAACTTTACCGCTTAGAGCCGGAGATGAAGTAGTTACTGATGTTAAGCGGTTGATCGGGTGAAGCTTCCATGATCCTCAAGTGCAAAAGGACATGGAGTTGTGGCCTTTCAAGATTGTTGAAGAGCTTACAGATAAGCCAACTGTTGTAGTTGAGTTGAAGGGTGAAGAGAAGAAATACACACCTGAAGATTTATCGGCCATGGTTCTCAAGAATGTGAAAGAGTCGGCCGAAGCATTTATTGGAAGAGAGGTAACCAGACGCTGTGATCACTGTCCTTATTTTAATAACAATCAAAGAGAGGCAACAAAGGAAGCAGGATCCCTTGCTGGCCTTAATGTGCTGCGTTTGATAAACGAACCTACTTAAGCTACAGTTGCTTACGGTTTAAAATTGGAAGTACCAGCTTTACATAATCAAGTTACATATTGTTTTTACATCTCAAATGGCCTATTGAAAAAGTTCGTTAATGGTATACATTCTTCAATGGTACAGTTGATTTTGACCGAATGGTATACAGGCCAATGGTATATATGCCCGTAACATATCTTCACGGGCGCGTATACAGCCACTGCTATTAAATTTTTTTCTATTTAGCCTTTTATGTTGGATGCGTTGTCGTTGAATCGATCTTAAGATGACAAACGCTTCTTTGATTGCATGATTACGTTGAGTTTATCGGAAATGAATTTACATTGTTAGGGGGATCAAGTTGAAGAATATCAACGTCTTTGTGAAGTTCAAAATGATAAAGCAACCAAAGAAATAACATGCTGGTATAACGGGAAAGTTGCTAAGTTCTACATACACCTGGTGACATTATAAAGGTACTTTTAGTAGCAACTTTCTTATAAATTTGTTTATATTCTGAAGTAGGTAAACTTTGTAATAATCCTAGGTTGGTGAAACTCTGTTGAAATCATCAGTTGATGATTCATCAGTTGCATACGATGGTGCTGACGCATCACTAGGTTCCGATACAGCTGATTCTATTAACAACAAGCTAGGGGCTAAAAAGAATAGAAAAGGTGAAGCTTTATGCACCCTTGCTGTTAGAAGCCTCGCAAAAGAGCATAATATTGATATCAATGATGTTACTGGAATGGGCATCACGGAATCACTTTGTTTTCTTGTTTTTAATAATTTAAAACCCACTTTGATATTAAAAAACCTAAACAACCTAATCTGTATCTCTCGCCTCCCTCTCTCTTCTCTCTCTAAGAAAATCAAGAATCAATCCATGAAGATCTTCACGCGTCCATCCATCTACGCACCACCACCCTTAGTCGCCGGAAAATAACCGATATCGTTCATCGGAGCATGCTTACCGACCATCATATTACCGTCACTATTACTCCGTTGCAGAAAGTCCCGAAGATGTTGTATGGTTTCCGGGTTGTCTCGTCGGTAAACAGGGTCAGAACCCTGTGGCGGTAGACCCCATGGTTTTGGTTTCGTCATCTTTGCAGATCCCTCCGTACTCGACGCCGAGGGCCGAACGGTATACATCTCTCAAAACTGGGCAAAACCCATTAATTTAATTTTTAGTTTTGATTATTATTAATTGGGTATTTATTATTTTCGAGTTTTACTCTGTTTTTGGTTATTAGTTTGACAATGGTGGAATTTTTTGTTCTTTAATTTCTTTCATTTTTTTAAAATTAAGTACAATAGGTTGAAGGTGCTAAATGAAGTCTATCAAAGGTTAGTGATTTTATTACTGGTGTTAATTATAGTTGAAGGGTCTGTTATAAAGTTGAAGTTATATATGGAGGTGATCTGGATGCTTTAGTTTGTGGTAGTGGTTTTCACCGTGTTAATGATCAAAGGCCATCATCTATAGATGTTAATGAATGAGATGAATATTGTTTTGTCCCATAGAGTCTTCATAATTTGCCAAATGGTTCAATGCTTCATGTTGTTCACCAGCTGGTGTATGGTACCTTGGTTTTGCATTGGGAAGGAGAGTCTCATGTCTGAGATTGATATATTGAGGAATATTAATCATCCCAATATTATTCAACTACACGATATGATCAATGTAGTTATTAATATGGTATTTTGAACAATAATACTTATATCTTGATAAGAGTTAATATTATATTGGTACATTCATTTCTTTATAAATGAAATAGAATCCGTACATGAGATTAGGTTTGAGGAGGTAATATTATGTTGAATCTTAGGATGCAGTGTAAGCATAAGTATATTTTAATGGTTAAGATGATACATGAATCTTGGAGACATTATTTGATTTCATAGGTATGGTTGATGTGTGTAGAGTTGTGGAACATGAAGCAGAATGTTCAAGTTGGTTCTTGATACTTGAGTTAATGCTACTCGGGGGCTACGATGCGATGAATGATTTATGTATTAGACTAACAATCTGTTTTTCGTTTTGTGATTTCTGTGGAACAGCTATAGAGGCTTTTGAAATTTCAGCGGCGAAAACAATCCATGATATCAACAAGAACTACATCGGCTCTATTGGTGACTGCGGTTATGTGTTATTTCCTCTGTGGCTTGGTCAGGCTCACATTTTTTTATTGTTTATTAATTAATTTTTTGTATGTTTAGATGTTTATATTGGGGTTGTGCATTCCTCCGAAAACTATTATTTATTTAGTTAGGGTGTTGTTGGCTTTTATGTTTTGCTTTGCATATTTTGGTTCTTCTGACTTGGTATGTTAACGACCTTGAATAGAAAAGAAGGATACATGATTTATGGGTTTTAATATGTATTCTTTTAAAGTTTTGTTCACAATGACTAATACATTCTTACGTTTCTAAATGTTTGTCATATAATCCATCCTTTAGTTGATCCCTTATAGCTTTATGAACCTTCTCTTCTAGGATTTTTTTGGTCGTGCTTGCTGTTTGTTTAGCTATTTGTATACGTTTTTAGTCGTATTGGCAGCTGCTTCTTAGATGTTTATGTAGTGGGGTTTTAAAAATGGTTTTTTGTTGTTTTGTAGAGGAAATATATTGTTTGATATTTTTTATGTGTTTGTATTTAACAGTTACGAATGGTTGATGAATTTGCTTTGTGCGATTGAGTTATGTTTTATAAGTAGTTGTTTCTGTTGGTTTTTGGAGCTTTGTTATAATCGCCTTTGGCGTCTCTACAGTTGTCGTCTTTGGCTCTTTTCGTGTCTTTATAGTTACCGTTGTTAGCTGCGTTTTACGCTGTTTCGCTTACTACGACATATTTAGTTAGTTGTTTGTCTATGTGTCGTTGAATGTTTTCTATTTGTTTGTTGTTTTATAATATTAATGGTTAGTGTTGTTGTTGGTTGCTATTGAGATGTTTGTTGCAGGTACCGTTCTACTTTCTATCATTGTGAGTTCTTCTTTTGTAGCTGGCTGTTTATGTCAGTAAGTGATCCTGCATGTAAATTGCATTGGTGGCTACTGTTATACTTAGCTTTCCATGGTTACTAGGTAAATATATATTTCATACATGGGTTAAACACCTTTCCATGGTTACTAGGTAAATATATATTTTATACATGGGTTTATGTGTTTTTTCATGAGTTAAATATGTGTCATTTCAGGAGGCTGTTAAAAAAAATGTCCTTTCAGGAGGTGCTTTTATTTCTTTTTTATTACTGCTACTGCTACTGTGAAAGTTATATGATCCATTGTTTGTGCTTATAATGTGATGCTAGATGTTGATCTGTTTCTTATTAGACTATTATTATGTATTTGTGAATCTTTATTTGTGAGGCTAAACTTTCAAGTGGTTCTAAACCTCTTGGTGTGATTCTTGGCTTAATTTGTTAGCGACTTTGGTAGAAAAAAATGATGGAGATAATGGGTTTAAGAGAAATTGATGATGGCTTTTGATGACGGAGAATGGATTTGTGTTTAGGGTCAAAAAATGACAAGGCACACATTTTAAGTTAATAAATGACTAGAAACAAAAACAACGAAAGTGATACAATTAGTTTCCCTAGGAGAGTGATATGGTTTATTTGAGTGCATTAGTGGAAATGTGGAGCGCATCAACCTATTTTATATTTAAATTTGATCTGTCATATTAGATTTGTCAACCCGGGACGCTCCCGGGTATAAACTAGTGGTTTAATATTCAAACCTTCATTTTCATTTTCGGTAATATTTGGCAAACGGTTCATAGACGACCAAAACAAAGAATTAGCATAGACTTACGCTCTGTTCCCCAGTTTTGTAAACAAAGGAAAAGAAAAGAAAGGTAAGGTAAGGTTTTCTTTTCTTTTCTTTTCTTTTCTTCTCCTCTTCTTCTCCCCTTCTTCTTCTTCCTTTCTTTTCTCTTCATTTCCTCCCAATTTGGGAGGATGATAATTGCTTAGTTTTTCCCTTGTTTTCCTTTCCCTCCCCCTACAAATAAACTCTGGAACACCATTTGCTTCTATCCCTCCATTTCCTTTCCTTTGATCAAAACTCAGGAACACCCATCACCTTCTTCTTTCCTTTCTTTTCCCTTCTTTTCCCTTCTTAAGTCAACTGGGGAACACAGCGTTAGGACTTTATGAGAACAATATAGACGTCTATATTTTGTTTTAGGTGTATCCGTCTCCACCACTCTATTTCTCTCCCTCTTATTTAAATTTATAGATTTTTTATAGCCATCAATGTTTTCTACATAAAACTAGTCATGTATTGAATTTGAACGTGCTCTTGGTTCATTATCTCGAAACACAAATAATTGACCGTAAGTGTTTAACCATCTATCACGCAACCATGGGATTGAATATATGAATACGAACATTAACCATATACAAAATAATATATAACTTTGTGTTATAGGTTTTTATTTGACATTTAAATTATTCTCCTTTTGTAATTGATGAAGTAGTCCGAAGCTTAAATATAATCTGACTAAAAACCGACACGACCTCTATAGTAGCAAAAAGAACTTTTTATGGTCCTACCAACTCCCTCACTCAAGACATCGGCACACGTAGAGTGGGGTGACTCTTTTACCCGCAGGTCCAAAACCTTTCTATCTCCCAAAATGCGCAACCTCCTCACCGCATTCAGGGATTCAAGTCAACAATGGTTACAAATAGAAGATTGAGCTGGCTCATATTTTCTATATTCACGCCTAATCTGATTAAGAACACACATATTTATTTATTTTAAAAATATCTTCACAACGTTTTTTTTGCCCAAAACTCTTAAAATCTTATATATTACATGCCTTAAAATTTCCAAATAAAAAAAGACTTGTTACAAAGGGTTTTCTCCCATCAAACGATATTATTTAATCAATAAAAGTTCATAACTTGTAATATATAAATTACAAGTTATGAACTTTTATTGCTTAAATAATATCGTTTGATTATCTATTATTGATAACCTAACCTGGTTTGATTTGAATCAGACCGGATAAAAAAATTATTATAAGACAATAGACAAACGATCAATTTCCGTCCTCCATCAAAAAGAATTAGTCAGCCACTACAGGGGGAAGGATAGAAGAGGCCACGAGGTGCTCCAACCCCGCTGTTTTTTTTTTTTTTTTTGCTTAATAAGATAAATTTACTAGTATTATGCCCAAATATTTAATACGTATTGAGTCCCCCCACCCTAATTTAAGAGTCCCGCGACTTTCAGACTCCCTCCTCCCATAATAAAAAAAATTTGTTTACGCTTTGCCGTTGCACCACTAGATATGAATCTTACCTTACAACATAATTACAAAAACAATCTTATTACAAGAAAGGGGTTAGGATCAAATACACAAGACACCTTTTCTAGGAAGGGTGAGAAGGATTGTGATCCATTGATCATATATTTGAAGGGTTGAGATTAGTTTGTTTGAAAAAAATAAATAATAAATTAGAGTAAGGGCATAAAAGGAAAACCACATTTGTTGACTTTCTCTCTCCACATGCAATGCACATGTCAATTCCCCACATCATTTTAAAACGTCTATAACTTTTTCATACGATATTTTTTTTTTCAAAAAAACTTCACCATATTAACGAGCGTTTTTTTTATCTTTAATATGAGTACCACATTGCTACATTAAAATTGAAAAAAAAATTCATGTTAAATGGGTTTTCTTATCCGTTGTGTCTTCTGCTCGTCCATTGTGTTATATTATGCACGTGTGCTTTATAAATATGTTATTTATGTTTTTTAGTCTACACATGATTTAACTTTGTCCATTGTGTTTTTAGTATGCTTTTCATTGTGTTTTACGCAAATGAGTTTTGTATTTATGTGTACATTGTGTTTTATTTTGTTGTTTATTGTGTTTAAGTCTATTTTTCATTGTGTTTTAGTCTTCTGCTCATTATGTCTTTAGTATGTCATCTATTGTTTTTTTTTTCACAAGTATTCATTGTGTTTTAGTTTTTTATTCATTGTGTCTTAATATATCGTCCATTGTGTTTTATTAGATTGTTGATTATGTTTTATACCTTATATTGTGTTTTACACTCCATTGTGTCTTACGCAAGTAAGTTTTTGACTTTTTTTTTTTCGAAAGTATAACAATATGGTACTCATATTAAAGATAAAAAGACGCTCGATTTTATGTTATAATTTTTTTTAAAAAACGATGACGTATAAAAAAGTTATGGACATTTAAAAATGAAGGTGGAAATGACATGTGACTTGCATGTATATATTTTTTTGACCAAATTACCCCTCCTACTTGTTTAATTCTTTGACATATGTCATTTTCTTGTGGCTTCTCACTCTTCTTATTTTTTATAGGCTTTGTACAATAACCCGAAAGACTGCTTGTTTTGCTTTTAAATGCAATAATAATAAAAAATGGAAATAAATGTCCAAAACACTCCTAAAAATCTGGGTTAAGTAGTGTTTAGCTATATCCAATATCTTTCATTTTATACCCTTCTTGACTTGACTCATCGTGTGTGAATATGAGACTATTCATACATATAACAACGTATCACATACTTTCAGCATTCTATATCAATGCAGACAATGACGAATTAAATAAGAAACGAGAATAGTACATTTCTATCTCTCCGATCGAGCAAGATTTCATGATTCATATGTAGCCAAAGGTATGGAATCCAAATTTGCAAATATTAGTTATATTTTTAAGCAAGATTAAGGCTGTTACGTACGGTACGAAGTTGATAATTCGAGCTTTAGTTAGGTCTTCATTGTTTTGATTGATGATCATCGACTATGGTGAAATTGTGTGTGTGTATATATATATTACAATTATGAATCACTTTGATTACTGCTGATATTTGAGTTCTTCAATTGCTTTGCGTAAAATAACATGAAGATAGTGTTATTAGTAGACTTAAGTATACTTGGCTTATTGTTATTGTTTTTCAAATTCAAAGATATTAAGCTCGAATCTTCAATGATATATTCATTGAATTTTCATTTAGATTCCACTATTTTGATTTCACATAGGTCCTAAATGATGGTTCTACTTATATAAATTTGACTTAAATAGTAAATAGAAGTAATTAACCAATACATATATTTGGGTCCGCTTGTTTACACCCCATTTTTTCTATTGTTTTAGTACGATTATTATACACATAAGTCATAAGTAAATCATTAAATTCCAAACAACTTATAATTCGATTGTTCGATTTTTTGGCATGCCATTATATACGATCTTAAGAAGCAAAGTCGTGTTGGTTTTCCCAACTGCTTTGCTACCCCATAATTTCACAAAATTGCAATTTTAATCTTTTGGCTTTGCTATCCTTAAAGTTTCACAAAATGTCAATTTTAGTCCATAGACTACTACTCAATTTTACAAATTTTATAAATTAACCCATCAAGTTTTTAGTGTTCCAACTTTACCCCGATACCATATATAATATACGTTTTTAACCTATTATTTTCTTCAACAACTTTCGTACGCTAATTTCTTCTAAAGAACTAATTTGTCGTTGACCTCCTCGAGTTTCTAAGGTTTTGAGTTATTTAAAAAAATTAACTATTTACGTGCGTATTTTTATGTACTTGTTGATATAAATTCGAGTTGATTTACGTTTAGACGTGAACTTTTTTTGGAAACGAGCCAGCTCAAATATAGTATGATTTCGTGCTTATTTTATGTAGGTTTTCAGTTGGTCTACATTTTGACATAAATTTTGTTACAAACCGAGCGGGGTTAAATATGATACAATCTCATTCCACGGTATAAAATCGAGTTACTCTGTGTTTCAACCCCAGGCAACGCAAGACATGTAAAATTATAATTATAGTATTATTATATATCTACACTAAAAAATTATATATCTACACTAAAAACCAAAGTTATTGATGTTTACACCTCCCGACTTTAATCCTTTCAGTTTGCAAAACACTTCTGGTTATCCCTTGATGTAAATGTGTTTTTTTTTTTCCTTTTGCGGTTTCTGTTTTTTAATGCTATAATAAACTGATTTTGATTATATATGTCAGTTATTTTTTGTGCGTGTTTTATGTTTTTTTTGTACGTATAATCGTACAACATACATTCAATTCATTTTAGTTTTTGATTCAATCGTAATGCGTTTATAGGTTACGGTAAGTTGTACCAAGTATGCTACTTAAAACACACGTTTCATATGGTCGAAGCAAAACATAACACATGAACTATTTCATTTTATATTTGACATAGGCCCGTGATGCATTGGGGTGGTTCATATGTTAATTCTACTTTTCTTTTTATATATTTTATTCTGTAAGATTTTGTCGACCGCATAATGATAGATGGACCAACAAGTTTGAATATCCGCGTATGTTCAACCGTTCTAAATCATTTAATTTGACCATTGCTCTCCACATAGCGTATTTTCCAAATATGAGTTTTAGTTAATTCTAGAATATTAATCAAAGTAATATGAGTTTTAGTTATGCTTTCTATATAAGGACTATATTACCTCTCTTTTATATCAATTCTCAGGGGTCTATTTTTTTATAAAAATAGAAAAAAATAATAATAATAAGAGTCTATAAGATGTGTCTAAAATTGACCATTACTCTTTATAACCGTATAAGAAAAATATAAAAAACATATATCACTGATACATTTGAATCTCTGGCCCCTTAGGCAGTGCGTTTTTTGAATGAACGCAGAAGGTGGTCCACAGTGACTCGCAGAGCCCTAACAACCAATGGTTTGTATAATTAGCAGGATAGGCTTTGCGATTCAAAAATGAATAGCGGCGTAACTTATTGTCCGTTTACCCACTATCCAAATGTAACTTGTTCAAAGGCAATATAAACATTTCATTGTTAAAAAAAAGTCCGTTATACTAATGTTAACCAACTCACACTAATTCGTCAAGTAAAATTAGATAGAAGTGAATAATAACGCTAAAATCCGTCCTAAACTCGTCTCTTTATAAATTACGAAAATACTCTTTAATAATAATCATGTTTTTGTATATTATCTATCATACAACTTTTCATGAACGTCTACTTTTACTAAACACTCGTATACAACTAAGTAACTAACAACTTTATTTATCTTATGTTCTGCTTGCATCTAACAGCTAGCTAGAAGATGAAGAAATCAACACATACAACTTTGTTTTTCGACCCTTTGATCATACTCCTTCTATTAGTATCCAAATCAAATGGGGATTCCAGAGCCCAAATCATCAAAATACATTGTGAAGGAGACTTCGAAAACATTGATAACTTCATCCCAAACTTTGTCCGCGCAATGGGGATAGTTAGCACCAAACTGCAAACTTCACTTAACGCGACAGCAGTTGTCGGTAGTGGGCGTAGCAAAACCTATGCACTCACCCAATGCTACAATGATCTCTCTACACAAGACTGCCTCTTATGCTATGCCAGGACACGTAATGTTCTTCCTGGTTGCTACCCGCATTGTGGGGGCCGCATTTATCTTGACGGTTGTTTTACCCGACTCCACAATCAAAGCTTTTTTGGGGACTATAAGGGCCCAGATGATACTCTAGTTTGTGGGAATATTACAAAGACAAGTATGTTGTTTCAAGAGGCAACAAGGCGGGCTGCAATTAATGCTGCAACGGTTGCATTAGTAAACAATGATTATTTTGCTAGGGAAGAGATGTTAGTTCCGGGTACTAATCAGTCTGTTTATGTGTTGGCGGAATGTTGGAAGACGTTGAGCCCGGATTCATGTAGGGCGTGCTTGAACAACGCGTCGGTATGGATATCAAAATGTTTGCCATGGTCTGAGGGTCGCGTGTTGAATACAGGCTGTTTCATGAGGTATTCTGATACCAATTTTTTGAATCCTATACCAATTGCAAGCACATCTGGCAGCAATACAGGTAATGATGATTATACTAAATCAAACTATAGAATTAGAGGTGGCAAAATGCACGGGTAATAATATTCGACTCCTATGACTTAACGTTTTTTTTCTCATTTGACACGTTAGAGATAAAACTTAACCTTATTCCTAATGACTTGAAACTTAGACATAATATAAAATATAAACTTAATATGTTTCTCATTACTTTCCCAGACTGCTAACCACAAGAAATCACCAAAACTTACATTATAATCATTTTAGATCCATTTTTAAATTTTAGATCTCCTGATAGTCGCATAATTCATCAAGGTAAAAGCTTTCTACGTATCATTGGTGATAAATGATAATCTAGTGATTATTTATTTTATTTTTTTGTAGGGAGGATGATAGCTATTGTAGTTTCTGTTGTTAGTTCTGTGGTGGTTTTCACAGTCGTTTTGATGATTGTTTTGTATGTAAGGAAACAAGCATATATACAGCGGAAGAGGAAAGGTACAACAATTTGGTCATGTTAGTAACTTGTGATACAAACTAAAGAACTGGATTATTATTATTATTATTTTCAGGTTACTATGATGTTGAAAAAATGGCAAAGATTCTTAATGACAGTAGTTTGAACTTCAAATACTCCACCATTGAAAAAGCTACAGGAAATTGGGATGAAGCCAATAAGCTAGGACAAGGAGGATTTGGAATTGTGTACAAGGTATTATCCTATATAATGATACATAAAAACCCTGCATTACCCAGGTTGAATATAGTAAATAATAAATTTTTGTAACTAATAAGTTTTAATTCTCTTTACACAAGTTAGTAAACTAACGATTTAATATATGTGAAGTCAAATATCACATAAGTTACTAACTTATAATTTAATTTATATTATTTTTGTAACTATTGTCTTCTTTTTTAATTAAGAAATATAATACTAAGAGGTGAAACAAGAGGAACGTGATAAAAAAATATTGGGCTCAAAAAATTTTGACAGTCGTCACACGTCCACCCTTCTAAAAGTTCATAATTACCTGATTCAAGTTTGCTATTTTATGATATTAATCTCAACACACAACTCATTCTCTCTTTATTTGTTCAGATATATATTATAATTTTTATTTGTGGTCGCTTTAATTTGAATACATATGATATTAAGATATTGACAATTTAAGTTTCTATATATCATGCTATATGGAGGGGTGGTATGAGACTTCAAACGTTTGTAAGGATACATATACCGATATGAAATTACTTCAAGAAATTTAGTATAACAGGATAAATAAAAAACCGTGTTAACAAAATGAACAAAATTTTATGTGTTTTAAAAAGTTAAAAGTATAAATTACATGCTAAAAACAATTTTTTTACTGGGCTAAAGGGACGGAGCCTCAAGCCCACAAGACGGGACATTCATTTCAGGCCTTATCAGACTTTAGCATAACCAATGTCTTTTGCCAACAAAGTAACAACTATTGGGCCTAATCGGGCCTAGGACCGGCCCAAATGGATGGACATTTAGTATGCACCGAACAAATTTCACCATCTCTAGCCAATAACCTCTTTGTTGAGTGGTAGCCCCTTAACCCCTTAAATGAGAGGTTTTTGGTTGGAGTCTCATTTCGGACAAATTGGTTTAAGTTGAGCAAGAAGGTTTATCCCGCTATGGGTTTCCTCCTAAAGATAGGGCCAGGTCACCAAGCTCTACATTTTGGATAGAAGGGTGATGCATTTTGCCAGGGTGGAACTCGGGTGATCGGGTAGTTGATGTTAAAAAAAAACATAGAAAATAATAAAGATTTTAGTTTGCAACCGATATAAGTAATGCAAACGTTGAAATTTATTCAGGGAGTTCTTTCAGATGGACGAGAAATAGCTGTGAAGAGGCTTTTTTTCAACAATAAATTTAGAGCAGCAGATTTCTATAATGAAGTTAACATGATTAACAGCGTTGAACATAAAAATCTAGTCAAGTTGTTAGGATGCAGTTGTTCAGGTCCCGAAAGCATTCTTGTATATGAATATCTACCCAATATGAGCCTCGATCTCTTCATTTTTGGTAAGTTCAAAAGTTATGAATGATTTCGAGATCATGAGATTAATGACATAACATGTAATTACGAAATTGTTAACTTTTAGATGAAACAAAAGGCCGAGAACTAAGTTGGGAGCAGAGATTTGAGATCATGATTGGTGTAGCAGAAGGCATGGTTTACCTTCATGAAAATACCAAAACCCGGATTATTCATAGAGATATTAAAGCTTCTAATATATTATTAGACTTGAAGCTTCGCGCTAAAATAGCTGATTTTGGGTTGGCTAGATCTTTTCAAGATGATAAAAGTCACATTAGTACTGCCATTGCTGGAACACTGTAAGTAGTAGCTTGCTTATTTCTTTTAGATATTAAAAAAAATCGGCTAATCTGTTTATCTTTTTCCAACACAAACAGAGGTTATATGGCTCCAGAGTACCTAGCCCATGGCCAGTTAACCGAAAAAGCAGATGTCTACAGCTTTGGTGTTCTAATTCTTGAGGTGGTCACTGGCATGGAAAACAACAGAAGCAAAACCGTAGAGTATACTGACAGTTTAGTGTCTATAGTAAGTACACATCACTTAATAGGAGAGATATTGGGTACATAAAAGATGTTACGTCTCAAATACCACAAATGAGTGAAAACTTCCTAAGAGTTGCCCATCATATATTATTCTATTTAAGCAAGCTTAGGCATGGAGTTATTTTCTTATTCACAACCAATGCACTAATTAAATGTTGGTGATATATGATGTCTGACTACTTTATGAGCCCTTCTCATGTCTATGACCGGTGTAGAATTTGTCTGGGTGTTACATCATCTTAAACAACCATTATCAATTTATCATCATTACTAGAATACTTAGAAGGTATTTTGTACATATGTTATCTGATCAAATATTGCAAAAATTTGTGGACATACAGGCATGGAAGCATTTCCAGCAAGGCACAGTGGAGGAATTATTTGACCCAAACCTAATAATGCATATTTGTCCCAACATTAATTTCCAAAAAGATGCTATAAAAGTAGTACATGTAGGCCTTCTTTGCACCCAAGAAGCACCATCCTTGAGACCATCCATGTCAACTGCACTAAGAATGTTGGTAAAAGCTGATGAGCCGTTACCTGCCCCATCCAATCCCCCTTTTATAGACGAAGATACCATGGAACTTAATAGCATTAAACAAAAGTTACTGAATCGCTATGACTATGATGATGATGATTCAAGCTCCATTGCTACACTTTCCCATAGTCAATTCTACCCAAGGTGAAACTAGCGCTAGGTATTATATGATATATGTTACTCTCTTGTAGTGTATTTTTTTTTTTTCGTGTGTATATTACAATGAATTGTATGCATTAGGAAAATTTATATATAGACTTCAGCAATGCATGTTGTGCATTTATGAATAAGTTTATAAGCATTGTTTTGGAAAGGATGTTAGCAACTAAAATAATTTATACATATGTTTCTGAAATCGCTTCAGACTATCCAATAGAACATGGATCCGACCCAGGTCGGATGCTATGCATGTCAAGGGTCGAGTCTTCTATTTTTTTGTTGATAATAGAATACATAATAGGAAACAATTGTATATTTAGTAAATTGTGATTTCCTCTCCTAAAATAGGAGATTTGTATTGTATTATATATGTTGACAAGATGAATGCAATGATCAAGCAATTAAGCATAATCTTATATGGTATCATTCCTCTAAGATCCTCCCCAACCCTAATTCTTCTTCTTCTTCTTCGCCGGCCCTTCTGCCGCCGGTTCTTAACCACCACCCTTCCCCTCACATACTTCCCTCCTTCCCTTCTCCCTGCTTCCGGTTACCATGGAGAACAAACTCCACCCAGCCATGGCAGTCTCCAACATCCGAAACTATATTCCTCTAGTCTTGGAGAAAGAGTCGCCCCACTTTCCGACATGGCTGGAACTCTTTCAGATTCACTGTCGAGCACACGAGGTCATCGAACACCTCTCACCCAGACCAGCCGACTCTGCTTCTTCCTCCGCAGACGGCAAAACAGCGCCTGATCCCAAGGCTGTTTCGTGGTCACGTCTGGATGCCCTCGTGCTCCAGTGGATATACGGGACCATATCGACTGATCTTCTTCACATCATCTGTGTCCCCGGTCAATCGGCGTTTCAGGCTTGGACCGCTCTTCAGAACGAGTTTCACGACAACAGCAACACGCGTGCCATCTTCCTTGGGCAGGAATTCGCCAACTTGAATCTTGCTAACTTCTCATCCATGTCGGCTTATCTTCAGCACGCAAAACTGTTAGCCGATCAACTTCAGGGACTCGGCTCACCCATCGACAACCGCATGCTTGTCCTCCAGGTTTTAACAGGTTTGACTGAACAGTTTGATGGGATTTCTACTGTTTTGCAGAATCGTGACCCGCTCCCCGACTTCTCGGAAGTGCGCTCGCGTCTCACCAACGAAGAAGCCAAGAAGAAAAGACAGGCTGCTACTGCTGCGCAGCACTCAGCGACGGCTTTGGCGGCTGTTGCTGCCTCGCAGCAGGCTTCGGACTCATCACCTAACAACCGGAACAGGTCCCGTGGCCGTGGCAAGGGTCGCCCGCGCAGCTATAATAATAATAATACTAGCAGAACCCGTCAGCCGCCGGCCTCTCCAAACCATCCGTACATCGTATTCCCAAGTTCTTGGACAGCCAACCAGTGGTCTCAACTCATGAACAACACATCCCAACAATGGTAGAATTCCTCCGCTCGTGCGCCGTGCCCGTACCCGTCTCGGCCTTCTTCTCAACAAGGCCAAGGTATACTGGGAGCCCACCCTGACCAAGCCAACTATACATACACACCCACCGACATAGAGCAGGCTCTCTACACGATGGCTCTCAACCCACCCGATCATGGCGTTATGGATACCGGCGCCTCAGCCCACTCAGCCAACCAGCAAGGTATATACTCTCCGTCTAACTTTAATAAGTGTACTAATAAATTCATCATTGTTGGTAATGGTCACACTATCCCGGTAGTGGCACAAGGCAACCAAGTCCTTCCGCCACCCTTCCCACCTTTGAGACTGAACAATGTTCTCTTTGCCCCACACATAATTAAAAACTTAATTTCTGTCAGACGACTAACAACTGATAACCTTGTTTCAATTGAGTTTGACCCTTTTGGTTTTCTTGTGAAGGATCTCAAAACTCGGGCGCCCATCCTTAGATGCAACAGCACCGGCGATCTTTACCCGCTGACCGCTCCACTTCCCACAACTTCCAACCCACCATCCGCTTTCACCACCATCACACAAGATCGCTGGCATCAACGTCTAGGACACCCGGGCAATACTCTTTTACAATCTTTAAAGTTGTCGTCTTTCATTAATTATTCAAAAATAAACAAAACTTTGTGTGAACCATGTGTTTTTGGGAAGAGTACTAGACTTCCTTTTTTTGATTCTATGAATTCTACTTGCATGCCCTTTGATATTATTCATAGTGATCTTTGGACCTCCCCTGTCCTTAGCACGGGGGGTCACCGTTATTATGTGTTGTTTCTTGATGATTACACAGACTTCTTGTGGACATTTCCTCTGTCCCATAAATCGCAAGTCTTTGCCACCTTTACAAACTTTTACAATCACATATACACCCAATTCGAAAGAAAAATAAAACAATTTCAATGCGACAATGGAACCGAATATGCAAACAATAATTTTTACAACTTTTGTAATAAAAATGGCATGCATTTTCGTTTTTCTTGTCCGCATACATCCTCCCAAAATGGCAAGGCGGAGCGCAAAATCCGCACTATTAACAACATGCTTCGCACGTTGCTTGCCCAAGCATCTATACCCCCAAACCTTTGGCACCATGCCTTAGCCACCGTCACATACCTCCTTAACATCCTACCCTCCAAAAACCTCAAATTTAAATCCCCCACCTCTATCCTATATAACTGTCAACCAGAATACGATCATCTTCGTGTATTTGGTTGCCTTTGTTATCCCATCGCCCCTCCTACAACCATAAATAAACTCACCTATCGCTCCAACCCTTGTGTCTTCCTCGGGTACCCCCCGAATCACCGAGGATACAAGTGCCTCAACCTCACCACAAACCAAATTATTGTTTCTCGACATGTACAATTCGAGGAGACAATATTTCCTTTCGCCATTCGGTCTCCGACCAACACCACCTCTTATGATTTCCTAAATCCCTCCCTAAACCCCCTACTTTGGCCACACATATCCTCCGGCCCAATTAACCCCACTACGCCCCCACCATCACCGGCCCAAAACACACCTGCTTCCGCCCAAATAGCCCACAGCCTGGCCCATCTCCTGACCAGCCCACTCTTACACCGGTCCAGCAACCCCCTCCTACCCCGGCCCAAACACCGCCAGGCCCAAACACCTCCACAGCCCCTCACTCAAGCCCTACCTGGCCTGCCCCAGGTCCCTCCCACACACCGGCCCACACCGAACCCACACCACACCCGTCTCCTGTGCCTGCACCGCCCCCACCTCCACCCACTACTCGTACTACTCGAACTCGCTCCATGAGTGGAATAGTCAAGCCCAAGCAACTGTTCAACCTTCATACCACCACCCTTCAACCCATTCCTAAAAACCCCAAGGTTGCTTTATCCACTCCGGAATGGTATAGTGCCATGACCAATGAATTTAGTGCACTTATTAAAAATAAGACCTGGGAGCTTGTACCTCGCACTCCTGATATGAATGTTATACGTAGTATGTGGTTGTTTAAACACAAATTCAGGTCGGATGGCACGTTGGAGCGGTACAAGGCACGGCTAGTTTGTGATGGCCGTGGTCAGCAGGCAGGTATAGATTGTGGGGAGACTTTCAGTCCGGTGGTAAAACCGGCAACCATTCGACTTATTTTGTCTCTCGCTCTGGCTCACTCCTGGCAGATAAATCAATTGGACGTCACTAATGCCTTTTTACATGGCAATTTACATGAGACGGTATACATGCACCAGCCCATGGGGTTTCGCGACCAGTCCTATCCGGACCACGTTTGTCGACTCAAGAAATCCTTATACGGTCTGAAACAGGCACCCCGGGCGTGGTATTAACGGTTTACTGATTTTGTTCTTTTGCAGGGGTTCAGGCAGAGTAAATCCGATAACTCATTATTTATATATCATCAGGGTCGTGATGTTGCATATCTCTTGATATACGTCGATGACATCATTCTCACAACTTCAAATGATGCTCTTCGACTTCGGATAATGAATGGTCTTGCGGGTGAATTTTCAATGAAGGATTTGGGTCCATTGTCGTATTTTCTGGGTATTCAGGTTACGCGTACTGGCGACAACCTCTTTCTCTCGCAATCGGCTTACATCAAAGACATAATTCATAGGGCGGCCATGGATTCATGTAAACCTGTTGCCACGCCAGTTGATACTCAACCGAAGCTCAGCGCTGACACAGGGCCGCTTCATGATGACCCGTCCACGTTTCGCTCTCTTGCGGGTGCTCTTCAGTATCTCACATTCACCCGCCCTGACATCTCGTATGCTGTACAGCAAATTTGCATGCACATGCATGCTCCTCGGGTTGCTCACTGGAACGCATTGAAGCGAATTATTCGCTACATTCAGGGGACGCCTGATCTCGGCTTACATCTTGGTCCCTCCGACCCTGGTTCTCTTCGTGCTTACACTGACGCTGATTGGGCAGGTTGCCCTGACACTAGACGATCCACTTCAGGTTACTGCGTCTACCTTGGTGACAACCTTATCTCCTGGTCGTCTAAGCGCCAGTCTACTATCAGTCGTTCCAGTGCCGAAGCTGAATACCGTGGCGTTGCAAACGTCGTTGCCGAAATCTGCTGGCTGCGCAATCTTCTGTTGGAACTTCATCGTCCGCTCACTCGTGCCACTCTCGTCTATTGTGACAATGTCAGTGCTATATACCTGTCAGGGAACCCGGTTCAACATCAGCGAACGAAGCACATTGAACTAGACATTCATTTCGTCCGTGAACAGGTTCAGAAAGGCAACGTTCGTGTCTTACATGTTTCGTCTCGTCATCAAGTTGCTGACATCTTCACCAAAGGCTTGCCACGTGTTCTCTTCGATGATTTTCGATCCAGTCTCAGCATTCGTCCACCCTTCGCTTCGACTGCGGGGGAGTAATAGAATACATAATAGGAAACAATTGTATATTTAGTAAATTGTGATTTCCTCTCCTAAAATAGGAGATTTGTATTGTATTATATATGTTGACAAGATGAATGCAATGATCAAGCAATTAAGCATAATCTTATAGTTGAACTGTTTTTCTATGTTGAAAATAAAAATTATTTAATGATTGATTTTTGAACTCCTAGTTTGCTAGGATTATTAATGATTTAAACTTTGAACTTGCTTGTGTTTGGATACCTGACTTTTGAAGTTCTTCTGTACTTAGAGCACCCACAATGGTAGGGGTGGTTTTGTCACATCCTAAACCGATAGCAGAATACTTTAAGGCACGACTTATGATAAATGTTCAAAGAAGTTTTAACACTAAATTGTGATAAATTAAAATTTAAAACTTCGTTTCATTGCTAAGACTAAACAAAAAGTACAAATTATTCAAAGAGAAAGTACAACAAGCATAATCATAAATAAAAGATACATTGATTCATTTGTTTCCAAGTCCGAATCCTAAATAATATTTTCTCGTCTAATTTCAACATGCATTTCCTGCAACATGTATAAAATATCCGTCAACACAAATTATGTCGGTGAACATACTAGTTTGATTACATACATAGCATAATGATTGAATAAATTCAAATCCGCATATTATTGTATACTAAATTATGGAACATACTAGCATGTATAAACCAAAAATCAAACCAGAGATTCCACTAGCGTAATCTAACACCAAAGTGAAAGACTGTAAAGTATCTTTATCACCGAAGCCAATATGGCGTGATTGAATGAATAACTTAACAATGAACCACAAACGGGGCGGCGTGCTACTCCTATAGAGCTATATATGTTAAGGTAGGATTGCAAAGTTAATGTTAGGTAGCTAAGCATAAGAATATTCTAGCATGAATCATGCAAGTAGCATAACAGTAAGCATGTTAAGGATTGAGTGATTGCATAAGATGATTGTGTGCATGGTTGTGAATTTAATAATTGTACATGTTGCAACCTAAAGTGTTTTAGAGCGTAAAATGGGTCAAGTATACTCACGATTTGCGAAGGCTTCCCACAAAGTGAGCTTGAACGAGTTTGTAGGTTGAAGCACTGAAGTTACCCTCAAATGGAAAACGTAGGGCTGTGAGTTTATGGAGTTGAGGATAGACTATATTCGGAAATCTAAGAGTATGAAAGTACAAGAAAGGTTCATTTTGTGTAGACACTCATTTGGACACTATGTTTTATTGTGTTTTCATGGGCACTGATGTGAGGCCGAAAGGTCCACATCTTTGTAATCTAATTCGTTTGTTTTATGTGTTTTTGTGTGTAGTTTATCCGGGAATTAGTTACAATAAGGAGAATAATGGAAAAAACGGAAAATATGTTAAAACGATGAATTTACAAGTCTTAAGCGAGAATACACGAGCCGGAACGAGAATCGATACGCGAAACGATTGAAAACGACGTCGGAAACAAGTTTTGGTTACACAAACCTCTGGCGCGGACCGCTTGGGGATTCACAACCCTGGCGCGGTCCGCCAGAGCCTTTCCTGTAATGAATCATTATTTAGCTCTGGCGCGGACCGCCTGGGAAAGCCTTACCTGGCGCGGTCCGCGACGCAGAGTAGTGCGATTTGAAGCTGTCAAGCTTCCAGTCTGTTCTTGCACTCGCCCAACTCATAATATGCTCGCAAAAACTCACTGAGAAGACGAACACTTACGGGTTTAACCCAAAACTTCACCAAATTCATCAAAAACACTTCCAAATCATTCCCAAGGTCATTGTAGAAGCTATGGAATCAAGAAACAACATGTTTGAAGCGTTTGGCACCGTCATGCGGGGCTAATCTCCTCACAGTAGCTTCTCCCCGGGTGAATATTTATTAGTTTTTGGTAATTTGATTGTGTTATGATTATTGTATGTACTAGCACGCCACTACTTGTGTGGATTTGAATAAACTTTGCTATTAATTTGATCAATTTATCCGCCACTGTGATTCCTTGCCTCACTAGGATTTTGATCGGTTGTAGTATTTGGGCTATTAGTTGCACGCCGAGACTTTAAAAGGTGTCCTTAATTAGCTATTTCTATCCTAATATCCAAGGTCCCGTGATAGGGGATGTCGCCAATGGTCTTAACAAATCAGTAGCATAAATGTATAAATAGGATCCCGGGAGAGAGCTACTACTTTAGTTAATATTGTTACAATCCGAAATCTTGTTATTTTTAGTTATAAATCTCAACCAGTCTCAAAACCGAATTTTACATTTATTGTTAAAAAATCTAAAAATTATAAAAACCGTGACATAAAATCTAGCATATTCGCCTTCAAGCTTTCCACCCATTCTTCGTAGGATCGACATCCTTGCTTCCCTAGTTACATTAATTTGTAAGTTTTAGAAGTACTAGATATAAATTCTTTTGATAGAGGCGAGACGACAAACCTCACGTCAAAATGGCGCCGTTGCCGGGGAATAGGTGCGCTTAGTTTTGATTTAGAAAAATTGTGTTAGATTTGCCTTAGTTTTTAGATTTTAGTTTTTGTGTAGTTTTTTGAGTATTTTTTTTTTAGATTTACTTAGATCTTGGAAAAATTTGTGAAAATTACAAAAAGATTTTATTTTTATATATTTTAGTGTTAAATCTGTATTTAGATTGATAATTGTTGGTTTGTGATTTGATTCGTGTTATTAGATTAATTGCGTTATCAAAATTTGAAAAATACAAAAATAATTTTATTTTATTTTATTTTTTTTAGAAAACCGTAAAAAAAAATATATTGTTGTTTAAATTAAATTTTGTATTGTGCAGAGTTACGCCTATTTGTTGTGTTGTATGTGCAGAAATGATGTCACAGGTGTACTCGCATGGAATCCCAATGAGATATAACTACGATCATGTGCAGAGCGTAAATAGCCACTCCTCGGCCTATGCCATTTGAAGACACACCACAATGGGGATTTGAGAACTCTTACTATGGGGAGTTTGATGAAAATCAGCCATATTGGGACTCTAGCCCTAATGAATTCTATGATGATTATTATGAACAGGTTATGGAACCTTATGATGATTTCCAAGAGAATAATGTTAACTATATTCATTGTGATAATGCAGGAAATCAGGAAATGCTAGCTCTGCTGAAGGAGATCCAAAAAGATATGCAATAAATATCGAACAGATGGATATCAGGGAAAAAGCTACGCAAGAGTTGACTGTAAGAATGAAAACAATTGACTGAAGATTGGGCTGAAGTACAACAGATTGAAGAACAACGGAGAAAATCACAAGAGAACTCCGTGTGCGATGAAGAAGAAATAGAAGCCATTGAAGAATTCAGTCAAGAGGACCAGGTAAGTGCCTTGCGTAGTGGTAAAACTTATAAATCACTGATGCAGCACCTAACCTTGTTGATGGTACAGTCGAAGATGTTGATGAGAATGAGGTTAGTGAGGATGAACCGAACCTATACTAGTGAAACAGATAAAAAAAGGTCACTTTTAATGATAAACAAGACACTATTTTATCTGAGGAAAAGGAAACCTCAGGTTCCATTTCCTAATGCTTTGTTAAAAACAGAAAATAAAGGTGTAGTTAATAAAAGAGGTCCACAACAGGAGGAAATGTGGGAAGTTTTTAAACAAGTTAAAATTAACTTACCTTTAATTGATGCTATCAAACAAGTTCCGGCTTATGCCAAATATTTGAAAGAAATGTGCACTCAGAAACGGCACCACAAAATCCCTAAACAACTCAATTTGCCTGAACAAGTGAGTGCTGTTGTGCTTGGAAATCTTCCACCTAAACTCCAGATCCAGGAACACCTTTCATACCTATTCAAATAGGCAACTTAAAACTTCTAAAGCGTTATTGGATCTTGGAGCGAGTGTGAGCATTCTCCCAGGAAGCTTATATGATAAGGATGATTTTGGACCATTACGTTCAGCCAATACTACTGTGGTTTTGGCTGACTTGACCGTAAGCTTCCTAGGGGGATTGTTCAGAATGTTATTGTTAAAGTGGAAGAATTCTATTACCCGGTAGATTTCCTGGTGCTTGATTACATGTCGTCTGGAAGAATCCAGCAACCCAATGTGATTTTGGATCGACCATTCCTAGTTACAGCACGTGTTTTATTGATTGTGAAACAGGTCTGGTTGACATTAAATATGGCAGTAGAAAGACTCAACTCCAAGTATTTCCAAAAATTTCTAACTCTTTGACTGATGATGAATGTTTTACTGCAGACATTGTTGATAGATGTCAACCTCATGATGAGGATGAAGCCACAGAACTTTGTATATGTGTGACAGGTCTGAACAGGAACATGAGCAAGAACTAGAGGGCGGAAGTTAAAAGTTTGGAAGTAATGGCGGTACATGATGGCCGACCACCTTGGAGTCTGCACACCGAGAAACTGCCTGATGAAATTTCTTCAGGATTGCAACCATCATTGAGTACACCACCAAAGGTTGAACTGAAGGAATTACCACAACATCTCAAGTATGCTTACTTGGGAGAAGCACATACCTTACCAGTTATTATTTCAGCCCAAGTTGAAGAAGGAGAGGAAGAAGCACTACTGAAGGTGCTAAAAGAGCATAGAGCCGCCATTGGGTGGACAATTGCAGATCTTAAAGGTATTAGTCCTTCTATTGTCATGCATAAAATAATAACTGATGCAGGTGCTAAACCCTCACGCGACACACAAAGGCGATTAAATCCAAACATGCGTGAAGTAGTAAAAAAGGAGGTGCTCAAGTGGTTGGATGCAGGGATCATATATCCCATTTCAGACAGTGCATGGGTTTAGCCCAACCCAGACAGTACCAAAGAAAGTTGGAATACATATAGTAAAAGGTGAAGATGGCGAGCAGATTGCTACCCGGCCCGTTACAGGCTAGCGAGTATGTATTGACTATAGGAAATTAAATGCTGCTACTTCAAAGGATCATTTTCCTTTGCCCTTTATTGATCAATCATTGAGAAGCTTTCAGGTCAGAAGTTACTATTGTTTTCTTGATGGCTATTCAGGTTACAATCAGATAGCTATCCATCCTGATGACCAAGAAAAGACTACATTCACGTGCCCTTATGGTACTTTCGCATTTAGGCGAATGCTGTTTGGGCTATGCAATGCCCCAGCCCACCTTTCAGAGGTGCATGATGAGTATCTTTTCACATATGGTTGGGGACGCCTTAGAAATCTTTATGGATGATTTTTCTGTTTTTTGGTCGTCATTTGAGTCTTGTTTAAATGAACTAAAAAAGATTTTGAAAAGGTGTGAGGAAACTAATTTGGTCCTAAGTTGGGAAAAAGAGTCATTTCATGGTTCAAGAGGGTATTGTTTTGGGGCATGTAGTGTCGAGAAAAGGAATTGAGGTAGATAGAGCAAAAACGAGTGTCATTTCTACATTACCTCCTCCCAGTAACGTGAAAGGAGTCGGTCATTTTTAGGACACGCAGGTTTTTACTGTAGGTTTATTAAGGGTTTTTAGTGTCATTACCAAACCTTTATGTAACTTACTTTTAAAAGATTTTCCATTTGAATTCAATGATGAATGTTTAAAAGCATTTAATTTGCTGAAGGAACAATTAGTACAAGCTCCTATCTTGCAATCACCTGACTGTCTCTTCCATTTGAAATTATGTGTGATGCAAGCGATTTTGCTATAGGGCTGTACTCGGACAGAAAGTAGATAAGAAATCTGTTGTTATCTACTATGCAAGCAAAAGTGAAACTATTGAACTATACCACTTACGGAGAAAGAGTTGCTTGCTGTTGTTTATGCTTTAGAAAATATTTAGATCCTATATATGTGGCAGTAAAGTAATTGTTTATTTTGATCACAGTGTGTCAGTACTTAATGGAGAAAAAGGATGCTAAAGCACGGCTGATTCGGTGGATTCTCATGTTACAAGAATTTGACTTAGAAATCCGGGATAAAAAGGGGTGTGAAAATGTAGTGGCCGATCATCTATCACGGCTCATGTTGGAAGACACAGAAATCACACCGGATATTAATGAGCAATTCCCTGATGAATATATTATGGCAGTTGAAACAGGACCATGGTTTGCTGACATTGCTAATTTTTTGGCTACAGGTATTGTGCCGCAAAGGTTGGAATAGGAAGCAACGTCAACGCCTTGAAGACAAGCCAGACAATACATTTGGGATGAACCGTGATTTATTTAAGGTAGGTGCGGATCAAGTTATTCGCAGATGTGTACCAAATGACGAAATCCCATGTGTACTTTCCATGGTCCATGAATCAGCATGTGGCGGTCATTTAAGCGGTCAAAAGACGGTATAAAGCACTTTCATGTGGTCTATTTTGGGCTACATTGTTCAGAGATGCTTTTGATTTCGCCAAAAATTGCTTAAGATGTCAACAAATGGGTAGCATCTCAAAAAGGGAAGAAATGCCTATGCAACCCATTCTTGTAGTTGATATTTTTGATGTGTGGGGAATTGACTTCATGGGTCCATTTCCTAATTCTGATGGGTAATTATATATTTTAGTAGCAGTGGACTATGTCTCTAAATGGATTGAAGCCATTGCTACTAAAACAAATGACAACAAAGTAGTTTGCAAGTTTGTGAAATCTAACATTTTTTTAAGGTTTGGAATTCCTCGCGTAATAATAAGCGAAGGGGGATCTCATTTCAAGAATTTATATTTTGGCAAACTACTTAAGGATTATGGTGTAGACCATCGAATTGCCACTC